>QANZ01049595.1:0-12120 GCA_003254925.1 Chamaecrista fasciculata | reverse complement strand
ATATATATATATATATATATATTGATTGATCTTCTATAGGTCACTTGAGTCATTAATGGCTTTTTTTTTTACTTCTCATTCTTTTGTTTGTTTTTTATTTTTCAAATAAATATAATTTGATAATTAATGTATTAATATTTGATGAAAGTAATTATTTATATTATTAAAATTATAGTACATTAAGATTTATTACATTATTATTTAATATATTTTATTGATAACAGATAATTTTTGTATTATATAAAATTAAAATATATATATTTTATTATAAATGGTTCGACCGCGGTTGAACCCTGATTGAACTATTTAGCCTCGAACCTCATCCGGTTCAATGTTCGATTCGATTTTTAAAACATTGGCTGTAATACTTAATCCCCCTCACCCAATCCAAACAGATTATGCAGGGGTCTGCAAATTTGTAAGTGGGCAAAAATTTAACTGATACAAACAGTGAACACAACCTAAACTAAAGTTACATAGCTACTCATAAAAAGAAAAAAGACTATGATCATGATCCCCAATGCATGATCTAGTATAATGCCCAAATTAGCATAATCATAAACTGGAACTACACATATTCATTCAAACTGCCAAGAAAGAAGCCCACAACTTAAACTGCAAGCAGATAAAGCTCAGGACTTTAAAGTAAATTTGAGAACCTCATTAACTAAGAGAGAAAGACTTTAGCCCGCCAAGAGAGAACCTCCGAATTTGCCTCCGAATTTTGCATCTCGTTTCTTACTTTTTGTGTGTAATGCTCCAAAGTATGTGTATACTCATTTATGCTGTCATTAGACATGGTATCTTCAGCCAATCTGACTGCTGCCATCTGAGAAAACTGAAAGTTCTCGCCTACGTGTTGTAGCTTCCTCGCTGTTTCTCCCTCACCAAACATTACAAGGCAAACCAGCAAAGATTTCAGCTCATTTCTAGCTTCCAATGTCATAGACATACCTTTCATGTGCTCCACCAAGGCCAGCTCTTCACCAGGACTACATATAGCAAGTATCACATCATTATTTCTTAGGGTTTTTCTAACCAATGCCCTAAAGGGCACTAATTAATGTGCATAGAGAATTGAAAAAGAAAAAGAAAAATCAAAGTTATCTTCTAATTTTAGTTTCTATATCAGTTTTCAAGAGAAATGTACAAAGATAGAACAAATTGGCATCAGTTGATCTATATCGCCGACCCTACTGAGTGGGAAAAGGCATTGATTGTTGTTATATCAGTTTTCAAGACAAAAAAGGCTCTTTAAATAGTGACCTAAAAGCACTAGTTAGAAAAACCCTATTTCTTATTTAAGGCAGCGACTAACTAAAAACAATAGTTAAGAGGAAGGAACAAAGATTGAGATATTTTCATGTAAAAATACCAGGTAACACTAGCTTTGCTCTTTTTCAATGAAAAGCAAAAGAATGGTTATAAAGATGCCACATGAGATGACAAGTAACAACAACAACAACAACCAAAGCCTTATCCCACTAGGTGGGGTCGGCTATATGAATCAACTGACGCCAACGTGTTCTATCCTTGCACATGTCAACCGTAAGGTTATTGATAGCTAAATCTTTTCGGATAGTTTCTTGGATAGTTTTCTTTGGTCTTCCCCTTCCCCGGATTATAGGATTCTCTACCAATTGATCAACTCTGCGTACCGGGGCCTCTAAAGGTCTTCTTTGCACATGCCCAAACCACCTAAGGCGTGTTTCGACAAATTTCTCAATGATAGGCGCCACACCAACCTCCTCTCTGATGACTTCATTCCTAATCTTATCCATAATAGTGTGACCACACATCCAACGAAGCATTCTCATCTCAGTCACGTTGAATTTTTGCTCATGAGATGACAAGTAAAATCAACAATATTCTGTTATATACCAAGTGAATTTGTAACTTTTCGTCGTTATTATTTTAGTTTTTTTTCCTGGTGTGGCCTTTTGTAAGGGTGAAAATAATGTGATATCCTCACATAAGAGGATTTTGATCAAAAGGGAGTTGAGAACAAAAGCAACTGTCATATTAAATTACCTTCCTGGACGGATTTTTCCTCTTTTCTTCTGACGTCGTGAGTCTCTTGCCTTGCTAGTTGCTCTTGAGCTAACAGAAACAGATGAACTTCTCCTCGTACTGCTTAAAAAGGAAAAAGTAAAACCATCTGAGGCCATACATACAGAAAATCTGAAAGTAATAATCAAATAAACAGATATGCCAACATCCAACTCGAAGTAACAGATTTTTTCTCTTTCCATTCTTTTGTGAGGAAAAGTAAAATCTAGATGATTCAATTGGATCATCCAAGGTCATTCTCTGACTAAAACATTACTAAGTTTTTTTTTTTTTTTTTTTTTTTTTTTTATGGGTTATGAAGCATATGCATCAGAGTTAAATTTTTTTAGCAAAACTAAATAACGAAGAACATGGAATTGAAATTAACATATAGACTATATTATATACGGGGAAATAAATTAAGATAGGAAACATGTAGAACATGAAAAACACTGTACTATCTTATGTCTTTCTCTCAATGTGGAATATGAATTATTCTTTGATCCTAAAACGGCAGAGGATGGACATTGTCTCAAATCATATGCAAATGAAAGAAATTTTTCATGTTTCAACTAGACATCAATGCTTTAAAATGAAGGACTACGAAATAAGCACATTTAAATAATATAATTATCAAATATCTACTGACTGTAGTTGTAAAAAGTGAATATTTATCTTAATGCTAGTCCTTCCCAGATTTATTAAAACATGATATATATATATATATATATATATATATTTGGCCTGATATTAAAACTTGATATATATATATATATATATAAACGTATGTTTGCAAAGTAAAAGGAACTAATATGATGCATGATTAAATACATTATTATATAACATGATACCACAATCGATCAAAATATACTCGATATCATGTAGAAAATACCGCCATTGATATGAAAAACAGTCATTATAAATCCAATAAATTGAAGCGCCACGTCTGCTAAAGCATAGAGAAAACTCATGAGACAGATTAAAAACATACCCTGTGGTGTATGCACTCATTCCACTAAAATTACTACTAGTTTCAGATGCAGCATCATCATCAATATCACTGGATGCTTGTTCCTCTGCCCGTAGCTTTGCTTCAAGAAGTAATCTCCTCTGCCGAACAGCGAGGTAACGAGCCAAGTACTTGCCGACTTTCTCTATGCCTTCCTCATATTCATTGATTAGTGAGCTTGCACATTCCAGAGCTGCATTGTTCACTGCTTTAGTTAAGTCATCTCTTCTATGCATAAAAGCAACCCTCACAGCCTCCTCCCAGTCCCTTGCAGAAATCAACATATTCACACTACCGCTAACATCTCCACAGTACTCCAGAGCAATTTTGGCAGCCTCACGAGGCTTACCAAGTGCTTGAAGTTCTTCACAAAGCTCATTTGCGAGATGTAGTACCTCATCCTTTCCCATATTAAGGAACCCGGCAACTGTTAAAACCCCACTCCAGTTATTGCAAGCACGATAAGATTTCAGAGCCTTTTCCATGCAGAAACAGGATAAGTAAACCGTTGCAGCATCTTCATAGCATTTTTCATCATTAAGATAATCCCCCCACGCCTCAAGTATTGGCATCCTCTTGGCAGGATCAGCGACTAGTTGAAGTCCCAATGGAAAAAGTTGAGGATTTTTCTTCATGAGTGCCATACAATCACCATAATAGGCATCTCCTGCAGAGGCAATGTGTCTGAGTGCCTTTTCAAATCTCTGCAGCCTAAGGTCAATATTGTATTGCATTATTAAAGTGGGCATACGCTCCAATTCTTGTAGGAAAGGAAGAAACTCCTTTGGATCTCTTTGAGCATTCAATGCCACAATAGCTGCAAGATTTAAATCATAAAGACCCAGAGCAGCTTCATAGACAGCATCAGAATCAGCTAACCATAGAAGATGCTTCAGAGCTTCTTCAGCAGAAGGGTAAGACTTTCTTCTCTGCTCATCAGCATGGGACAATTCCATTTCACGGATAACTTTTATTCTCTTTAGAGCATCTTCAAGCAGTGGGGGATCACTCCGAGCCAGAGTAGTCAAAATGCAAAGCTCCCTCGCAGGACTTTCAGTTATCTGACCCTCAAGGGCTTTCCTTACAGTCATCAAAACAGAAGAAACCTTGTTATCAGCAGGAGAAAGCTGACGGTCTCCAACTTGCTTAAAATTAGCACCTTCCAGACAGGGAATAGATACATAGTTTTTATAGAGTTTCTCTATGACATTTTCATTCTTTATAGAACAAACAAACTCAGTTATGTAACTTAGATTGTCAATCTGCCTTACAAATTCAGAAGCTGATTGTGAAAATGCTTGCCAACCACAGTAATCAACAATTACATTGAAGTCGATCCTGTGTCGCCTTACCATAAGTAATGCGTCTCTGAAGCGCTTTTGGACTAGGGCATTAACAATAGAAACCACAACCAACTTTCTCGGGTAAATACATTCCAGGTTTCCCCTAGTTGTTTGCAGAATAATAGCAGATTCATCTCCATGCAGGACTCCAACAACTCTAGCACCCCTTTCCCATATATTTATGTAGTTTTTACTCTCCTCTTCACTTTTCCTGCTGCCAATGTGGACAAAGTTTCCATACTTTGAGTCTAACTCTCCATTCAATATATCAACAATGTCAACAATAAATAGTAAATCTTGCTTAGTTGTAATAATTAAGTGGGTGATAACTTGATCTGCCAAATTTGAGTAAAATGAGAAACTGCTACAGTTGTTGCAGACTATTCCCCCACTGGCATGCAGCCTGCCAATCTCATCCAATCCTAAAAGTAACGGCTTTGATGCCCCACCATTACCAGCTAGAACTACATTCATCCAAGGGCAAGTTGAAGAAAAGCTTTGGAATTCTTTTTCTAGAGAGCCTCTACCAGCACCAAATTTTGATTCATACTCAAGGATTTTACCCCCAGAAAACTGAATATATGCAGAATATTTATTAGCAGGATTAGAAGCAACACTAACAACCACCTCCTCAAGAGAATTTTTCTTTGAAACTTTTGCATTCCAGCCTGAGGATGTCAATAAACCTGGAACAAGATCCTCAGAACATTCAAGCTCAATTTCCTGCAAGTAGAAACCTTGAAGTCTGTTCTCATTCAGGGAGTTATTACAAAAGTCATTACTATGACTGAAACCACAGTGTGAAACAGCTAGTAGTGTACGGGAATCCAACCATACAAGATGTAAAATAGATCCAAACACCATTTCAGTGGAAGAGGCTTCAACATTGAATTCTTTCCCTTCTAGGTCTTCCCAGGTTTCAACTGCAGGAAGCTCTACAACACATAAACAACCATTTGACAGAAATGCAGCTAAATGATTCTTAGAGTTTCTGCAATATACAGCCATGTGACGAACAATAGAAGGAAATTTCAGACTGAATAAATACATAGGAGGTGGCATTAACGATAAGGAAAGTGGGGTCACATGGATATTGGAGCCATCAATAACTAGTGAAGTCGAGTTCTCTGTGACAGCTGTGATCCAGACGAAGTTGTAAACTGTGACCTGACCACCAATAGTCCAGCAAATTAATTGCAAAGGCCTTTCCGGATTCCACATGATCCTGACATTATCTTGTTTTGTGTATCTAATTTCATGTTTCAAGTACCAGTGATTGTTGCTAAAATACCAGATCTTTATAGCATCATAATTTTCACATTCAACAATACCAGTGAGCAAATCCGAACTGCAATTCCACCTGAGAACTTTTACTTTGGCGTTAATTCCTTCATTGATGCAAAATTTGCTTCTTTCCAATCCGTTTCTCTCAAAGAAAACAATTGAGGGGCATTCATTTTCAGACTTCCTGTCATAGACAGCTGCAATTTTTGCACCACTGGGCATCCATTCCAAAACTGTTCCAGAAAAAACTTTTGGTTCTGCAGAAGCATGCAATAACCCTGAATCTCGTTCCCAAACTTTAAGCTTCTTAAGCAATGGAGAAGAATTGCACATATCAATCACTGTCGCAAAGTATTTTCCATCTCCTCGCCAGCAAATATTACACTCAAACCTATCAGGCAGAAAGGTTTCATTCACCTGAAAACATAATTTTGTCATTAAACAGGAGCATCTCTACATAAAATGTTTGTATATCAGCACATAAATAAATATTAAAAAGATTTTAGTGTTGGTGATGTAGAACAGGAAGCAAATCTGGGGAACAAACCACAAAAACACAATATTCTTGTATAATACAGATGAAAAAGGTAAGATCCAACTAGGGGTGTTCGTTGGGCGGTTTAGGCGGTTTTGAACAAAATTTTTAACCGAACCGCTCACATCGGTTTGAAGTAATTCTTAACCAAGCGGTTAAAAATAATTTGTTTAACCAAACCAAACAAAACCAATAAATAGGCGGTTTGAGCGGTTAACAAGCTTATTAGTTGTTTTTATTAATTAATTATAAAATTAGAGAGAAAAAAATAGTGTTTTAGAGTAATAAGTCTAATTTATAGAATAGATAAAAAAAATGACAAATGAGATTAGAAATTTGAAAGGATAAAATTGTATGATGAATAATAGTAGTTAATTGTTGTCTAAGATAAAACAAATTTTATGATTCAATAAGATAACATAATAAAAAAATATAATCAAATCAAATGATGATAAAAAATTAATAATTTTTTTTATGAATTGTAATCACATATAACACAATATAAATAAAAATAACTATATATAAATAGTAGCGGTCGGTTCGGTTAATTGTATGTCTAAAATGTTAACCGAACCAAACCATCCAATTTTAATGCATTTTTAACCAAACCAAACCGCTCAATTGATCGGTTTAGTTCGGTTTTGCTTCGGTTCGGTTTGGTTTGGTTTGGTCAAATTGGTTTGGTTCGGTTTTGAACAACCCTAGATCCAACAATAGATGATATGCCTTTGTATAGGCTACTCAAACAACCCCATATCCAGGAGGACAAGAAACCTAAACTTGGCTAAAGGAATTTGAATTCAAGACATAATGAAAAGCCTAATGCTATATTAGGATAGAATATCTCAACATCCAAATCAACTAGATTAAAAAACCCAATTACTGATAATAAATAAACAGTTAATGCCAAATGACAATTACATCAAAAATTAATACAATAATCATGGTTTCTATTCTTTCAAGCATGGTCTATGCATCCTCTAATCTAAAATTTAAAAACAATGTATGGCGAATTACATCAGTGATTTATCACCTCACATCACCCAGAAAAAGCTTAAAATCAGGACATCTAGCAAAAGACTCAAAGAATTAAAAGCACAAGCACAAGCTATAAATTAAGATCATGGAGAAGGGTCCTTACTCCTTACTTACATCAAAACCTTCAGAAGGATCCGATAGTGCTGTTTCATACAACAAATCCCAATCATGAGTCATTACTAATATCTGCCCAAAACCAGTAATTATGCCAAGCAATTCTCCATCTGGACTTGGTGAAATACACTTGACTCCACCCTCAACCTTGCCAACAACTTCAGTTGTGTTAGTCTCCACACTGTGGAGCAATAAAAGCCCATTTGAAGTTCCCACAATAAGCGCTTCTTTCTCCATAAGATAATCAAATGCAGTAATAATGTCCCCAGGTTCCAGATCAATGGTGTCAGAATCTGTAGAAGCCAAGGTCTTGCTCCAAGCTCCTTTTTCCTGCCACAAGCACCAATTCATGTTAGCAAAAACAAATAAAAAAATGTAACTAGAATAAAGAAAGTTCCATATATTAAAAAAGTAAATTGTGTAATTCAAATCTTATATCCAAATCCCTGTTCAGTTCAACCTTTTTCAGAAACAAAAGTCAATTATTGCTTATTTAAATGTGTTCTCATTAATAAACTAGAATAACAACCAAACTAAGAATTATTCATACTTGTTTGTAGAAACCATATACGGATATACCTGTGGGATACACATAAAAAAACAATGCCCGAAAAAAGAAAAAACAGAAACACACAGAAAAAGGGATCCTAAATATATCCAAAGTTTAAATATTAAAATGTTTGACAGTGACTACAAATTATATACTTCTTTGAATAATTGAATACAATTACAAACTTATTTATAATTATACAATAAACAAGTACAAGTTTAGTTCATTAAGAACATCCTGTCATACCAGTATCCTATTCTTGTCATACTATTTTCCATATGCCCATAGCCTATCATTTAAAATACAATAGACATACCTGTATCTGCTCCTCATAGCAATTGACACATAAGCCATTGAATAAACCAATATACCACATAACTCATGCTATCTAAGTGTGAGTATCTTTCATGCCATAGTTGGATGAAAAATCAATTTCTCTTCAAGATATTGTGGATGGTGATGATAAGTGTTATTCTAGGGAGTACAAGTGCCAATTTTATTTGTCTTTCAATTTATATAAAGAGACTTTAAGGCTGTAAGCCTGTAATAGGGCAAGACCATCATGTTTGAAAAACATCAAATGTTAGGTAAAGACCCAAGAACAGTTGTTCTCTTTTCTATCGTTTTGTTCCTCGTAATATTTCAAACATGATTCTTTATGTCAAATGCCGGTGGCGTTTTAAGCGTGGACAAGACATAAGTCCATTATATCTTGTGTTGAAAATTTTATTTTATTTTTAAGAGTGTGGCAAGGATTGAACTCGCAACTAGTTTGTCATAAAGGCTCTAACAACATTTTCAGGGAGGATGGTCTTATCCCAAAAACTTAATCTTTTAGGCTATGTTTGGATTGAGGATTATGGAGGGGAAGGGGAGGAAAGGGGAGAGGATAAGGATGTTTTTCCCTTATTTGGAAAATTGGAAATTGGAAGGGAAGATAATGAAAGACTAACTTTTAGTCCTCTATTCTCCTTCATAAATTCCAAATACCTCAAATTAAGATATTTTGGAGAGGTGTTGCCAACCAAACAAGAGGAAGGGCTACTGAGACTTAGCCTTCCCCTTCCCTCACTTCCCTTCCCTTCCCCTTCAATCTCACCTCATCCATTCTCTTCCAAATTGCCAAACACATACCCTTAGGTGAAGGGCAAGGAGTAACTTTATTTAATCTCTCACTCACTAACGATTCAGATTTTACTTTTTGGAAACATAATTTTCGACCATATTTGTATCTTTAACTGACCAAATGAGAAATAAAATCAGATCAGGAATTTATGACCATGTTTGTTCTCTCAGAACGTCTAGACAATTTTGATTCTAATCAAAAGGCTATAACCACTTGGCTTGGAAAAAAAAAAAACTCACAATAACTGGCAGCACAGAAATGTCTAGACTCTAGGACTAGAAAGTTCCAGAAATGTATAATGGCTTGAATCCAGACCAGACATCTCCACAACCCACAAAATAGTTTGCAATATCAATATGTCCCACATCTCCACTCACTTGAAATTCAACATATTACTTTGATAAGCATACTAGGTCCAAAGTTTTCAAACGTGTTGTCATCTAAATAAGCATATCACTAAGCTAGGAACCTGTGTATGCATCATACACCCCATTGGGCTTCTAAAGCTATAAGAAACGAAAACCAATACCCAGTACAGTACACTATGCTTATATCATTCAAATTTTGAAACCCATGCCGATAATTTTTAAGCAGAAACCATATAAACGAAATCAGAGAAAAGAACTTACATGGAAGGCAGACAGATGAATAGTATATACGAAGTTATCAGCAGAGGCAAAGAATAGGCGGTTGCGCTCGATATCAAAGGCCGAGAATCGTAGTGCTTGAGGGTTGAACTGCAGTTGGAGACCCAAAGAGACCTCCGAGAAAAGCTTCAAATTATTCATGGCGAAAGCTCAGAATTGTGATGAAGCTTCCCGCCTTCCTCCCAAAGATGGTGAATTTGTGTGTATATGTGTGTGCGGTTTTTAGTGGGTTCAAGGCATGGAAGGCTTCAAGGAGAAGATGGCGGAGACCACAGGCCCAAAGTTTATAGTAGGGTTTAAAGTTTAAACTTTAATCTTGCCTAGTATTAAATCTCAGAATCTTTCTTCTCAACTCTCAAGTGATACAGTATAGTCAGAAGGCTAAAAACCTATTTTAGTCCCTAATGTTTATCCTAAATTTTGTTTTGGTCCATAATAATTTTTTTTTCCGTTTTGATCCTTAATGATGTCTAAAAGTTTAATAATTGGTCCTTAACTATTAAATGTGGTTATATCTCTCTCGTTTCAAACCTGAACGCGATAAAATCAGAGCTATATGTTAAATTTGATGAGTTTTTTCCTTTATTCAGTTGAAGTCATCGAAAAATGAGATCAAATTGGATATGAAATCGGGTTCAAATAGGATGATTGTCTCATGAATTTGGTCATATCTCTCTCATTTCAAATCTGAATGCAACAAAATCAGAGCTACAAATTACTCTTAACTAATTTTCTTCTCTGTCTGGTTGGAATTGTTGACAAACAAGGTCAAATAATACTTGAAAAACTAATTGTGATGTTTTGACCAAACTCACTTCGGAGTACTATTAGACCTCGGTTGCCAACGACCCCAACTAAATAGAGAAAGAGTTTGTTAAGAATAATTTTTAGCTCCAATTTCATTGCATTCGTACTTGAAGCGAGAGAAATATGATTGAATTCATAAAACAAGCGGCCTGATTTCATGCCCAATTTGATCTCGTTTGCCGATGATTCCAATTGGATAAAGAAAAAGCTCTTTGATTTTCACGACATATGTATCATTATTTTTTAAATGTCACAGTTACAAAAAATTGATTTTATATTCTAAAACTTATGAATGTGTCGTATGGGTGTCATAATCGGATACAGATACGTGTCGTATGAGTGTCATATTAGGCAAAAAAAAGAGCTCATCAGATTCCAATTACCCAATTGGAATCAGTTTTCATTATCATTTAGTAAGAGCTCATCAGATTCAAGTGACCTGAATAAATATTGTAATTATTAAAGTTCATCAAAATTTATAGATTTTTAATTATTTTCATATAAAAATATATGTCATGTCATGTCGTGTTAAGTAATTTTTAAAAATTTACCGTGTCAATATGTTTGTATCCGTATTTGTGGAATCATATTAAAGCCCTTTCCAATACTAAAAGTGTGATCCTCGGGTTGTTTTAATTTTAAGTGATTTCAATACCAATCTTCATCCTCATTAGAGAATTGATGGCACTCCTAGACAAAATTGATCTTCTCCTAGAGCTTTCTCTGGTTACTTGGACTCCTGCATGCTGCTCATGGATATTATGGGTTATAGTGGTCCAACCTAAATGCTAATTAAAATCAAGCTACTCGCAATTCAATTTGGCAATTGTATTTCCCTGATTCTATGGTTCATCATGGCATACAATTTAACCATAGAGTCTCTACTATCATAACAAGAAAAAGAAATAAAATTCATGCTCTCAAGATGGAGTTTGGAATTCTGAGCATAAAAATCTGAAAGAGATGCCAGTGAATTTCTACAAGAACATGTTTAGCAAAGACTAGGACACTACTCCTTATAGTACTATTGATGTCTCATATCCTTCTCTTCTCTTGATATTTGTTTGTAGGATATTCAGTGCCCTCTTAATGATAAAGAAATTAAAGCTACAACTTTTTTCAAAGGATCCTTTTAAAGCTCCTGTCATAGCCTGCATGAAGTTTTCTTTCAAAGTCTGTAGAACACAATTAGGAAGTCTGTTTGTGCCTTTGTTAATCCAAGTTCTACCAAGTAAGTTAATCAAACTCTTTATTATTGTTTTTTTTTTGGTGTAACTACCTAAAAATAAGAAAAACAATTAAACAGGAAAAAAATATAAAATATGCAATATTTGACTCAGACACGAGATCTTCACTCTCTTTAAGAGAATTCACGTCTCTCACAAATAATTTAGCCATATCACTTGATGCAACAATTACTTGACACATTACTTCTATGATACAATATCCAAGTTGTAACCAACCTATTTGATCTATCACCCTTAAATACTAAGAAAATAGACAAGATTGTAAGTCTCACACATTTTCTCTATCCAAATATATAAAATTATTTCTTCAAATAATTGAGTATATTGATTATTTTTAGGGTAAATTACAAAATAGGGTCCTGTGGTTTGGC
>QANZ01049575.1:0-15303 GCA_003254925.1 Chamaecrista fasciculata | reverse complement strand
TTAAATTTTTATTTAGCTGACAATAATATCCTTTATTAAATGAGAATAATCTTTTTTTTTTGTGAGAATAATCTATTTTTTATCTATGAAATTGAACAATTAAACATCAATGGGCCTATAACAAAAGATCGAAATTGAAATTCTAATATATAAATATATATGAATTTTTCTTGAACTTTTCCATCAGGGATACGTTTTTTTTCTTTTACAGGTTGATGGTTTAATTATACAATTATTTTCTCTGTTATGAAAATAATAGACACAAGTTTTTAATTAAAGCAAAAAATGGTAACAGAAAGAACCCCAATTTTGAAACTAATGTTATGAAATTGGTTTAGTTTCATCATTTTCTGGCAATAAAAGACATAAAGTTAACATTTTTTTAACTAAAAATAGTTTTCATTAATCTAGCTAACTCTATTTTATTTATTTGCAGTTTTGCTCATAAATGGAAATTTTGTAACATTATCAAACCATGATACCTACTACAAATGTTCTATGTGCATGAAAATACAAAAGAGCCCAAGGAAAGTACAAGTAATTTATTAAAGGTGTTTCAACAAAAAGAGAAAAAACAAAAAGCGACATTAAGTATTTAATAACCCAAAACAGAACAATATCTTGAATATCTAAAATTTAAAACTGATTTTAGTTAGTTAATTGGACAAGAAAAGTAAATCAAAATTAGTATTTTTTCATTAAAAACCCCAATTAGTATCTCTTACATTTTCAGATATAATAAGCTTAATTATTTGTTTTGGCCAAAAAAAGAAAGCTTAATTATTTGTATTTTAGTTATTTTCCAACTTTTAATATTCTTACTTCTTGCCTTTTTATAATCCACCCACAATTATGATTAAAGTAATAAATATGAAAATACTGGATACATGCATTGAAATATTTTGTCCCAATTATTGAATAACTACTTAGTCCTAAAAAATATTCATTAACTTATAATTTAAAAACTTGTAATAAAGTGTAAAAAAATACTACACCTAATTTGTTTTAAAAATTAATAATGCAAAATTAAAAAATACTTCCTGATAAACTGGAAAATGGCTAGCACTTACCTAGTTCACCGGGATGGGCTGCAAGAGCCAAGTGTTGAGCAAGAACCTGCAAGAGCTTCATAGGGGGGCCTTGCGAAGTGTACTCCGACGCTCAAGTTAGTAAGAGAGTGATAAGAGAGTAAGAGAATTTTAGAGTGTAAGAAGTAGCTAACCTTGAACTGGTGAGATGGGCTCTATTTATAGAGCAGGGAGGAGAGAGGTGGTCAGCGCGTGGGGCGGACCACGTAACTGGACACGATCTCCACCAGCGAAGATGGTGGAGACCGAGATTGGCGGAGCAAGGCAATCGTGGGTGATTGCGTGTTGCGTCGCTAGGCGGGCGCCTAGAAACTGGAGATCGTGGGTATGAGCAAGTCAGTAGCCCACGATCCCCCGTAGCGTGGATTGCGGAGCGAGGTAGTCGTGGATGGCCACGTGTCATTTGGGGGACGCGCGCCAAGACCCAGGATGGATCACGGCCGCCCCTAATTGTGCTTAGGGCGCCCGATTGGCTCGAGGGCGCCTCTGGAGGTGCGGAGGGGAGAAGAGGCCCGGTGCGAGGGCCGTTTAGGCGTACGCCCAAATAGTGATGTATCACTTCCTAAAATATTTCATATATATATATAATTAAGCTTTCTTTGAAGTAAATGATTATATTTATGTACATTTTTAGGTTTATTAATAAAAATAAGACAAGAGATCATTTTTTTTCATGAATATTCATATATAAGAGAAAGAGAATACATAAAAAAAAATTCTTAAAATAAAATAGAATTTGATAATGCTCTTGGACTCCCCTTCTACATCTGGGCTCTACACACAAGATTAATAAGAGCCTCCGATGCTCAAGTTAATATATCAGCAAAGTAACGATAAAGTAAAAATCAATATATTGGCTACATGTTGAGGTCTCATNTATATTGGCTACATGGTGAGGTCTCATAGTCATAAAATTTTTATGTGTCACTTTCATAGCAATTGTTACGTAGGATCATCCTCAACTTATCGTATAGAAATAGTACTAGCGCCTTACGATTTACTTTAACGATCTTGATGTTGATAGATCAAGATGGACCGGTCGAAGGTGGTAGTCATTAAGAGACAGTATGCCGAGCGCCATATGAATACCTTGTTGGCCTATTTGCGTTTATTGGGTTTTAGGCTTGTAGTTACCATATAATTATCTAGGGGCTTGGTGTGCCCTAATGAGCACGTCAATATGTATATACGTTTGAATTAATTAAAGTTAAAGATTACATTAAATTTTTATTTTGTTAAATAAGTAAATTTGGGACCAATTTGAAAAATTATAAAAATATGTAAGATTCATCTAAATTAAATAAAACATTTAGGACCAATTTGAAATTACCTCATACATTTAAGATAGATATTGGTATTTCAATAATTTGTATATGTTGATTAAATTTAAACTGAAGTTAAATTTAGAACAAAATGGAGGACGACCAGAAAATGTTGAGCCATATAATATAAGATAAAGTAATAGCAAAGATTTTTAAAAAATTGTTTTTTTTCTTCCCTTTAGTAAAACCAATTAATTTACGCAACTTAGAGTACAAATTAACAATAATGAACTTTCACCATGACCATGTGTTTTTAGCCAAAATGGAGTATATGTTGAAGAAGAAGTGGTTTACTTCCACGACTCTATAAAGTTGGATGCTGCCTTATAACAGAATTATTCCATTTAGGACTAAACGTTAGTGATGTCAGAACACAGTGTTTTCAACACATCTTATGCTGTCCTTGGATATGTATGTAACAAACTAAGTTGCACTTGAACCGTATAGTCATTTTTCAAAATTTTAGGGTATAGGTATGAAAATATTTATTTAAATATAGAATTGTTATATATAAATTTAATGACTTATTTTTCTTGAACTTTTTGTTTACTAAACTATAAAAGATAAAATTATATAATACAAAAAAAATAGAAGTTAGATAAAAATGTTATCATGTTTTACAAAAACAAATATATAATTTATAGGGTAAATTACATATATACCTGTGGTATGCTCGATTCTCACACTAATGTTGTGTGATTTTTCCAATTTCACTTAGGGACCTATGCTTCTCAACGTTAAGCAGTTGTGGTACTTGAAGTTTTGGGACAGATGTCATGACCTTTGGAATGAAGTTCAGTCAGCTCAGGAAAAATTGAGGATGAGAAGCAGCTTTGCTCCAAGATGGTCAAAACTAGGAATGACAATTTGGGTGGGTATCCCGGATACCCGTCCGAATCCACCTGTAAAAAATATATGGTATTCGTCAAATATCGGATAGGATACGAGTAATGAAATATAAAAAAAAAAAAAAAAATTATCGGATATCAGGCGGATACGGATATTCCTTTTATTATACGGTATCCGTCTAAAATGAATGGATAGTTAGGGTACTCGATATCCGATACCCTATAATATAAATATTTGATACATATTTTATTATATTTTTTTATTTTTATTTTAATTAGAGGATATTGGATATCAGATATATCCGATTTTTAAATTAGAATGTCCTATCCTATATCCAATATTTTTGGATATTTCAGCTACTCATCGAATACCGAATATCGGATAAGGTATAAGTACGGATATTAAATTATCGGATATGGATATTGATACTTATATTGAATAGGGTAAACGGATATGGATACAAATACTGACAAAATGACCGAATACCTTACCTGATGACATCCCTAGTCAAAACCACATTGTAATACCATAATGATAAACTGATGCTGCTGTATTGAGAAACTGTGGAGGCTTCTTGAGCTGCATTGCTAGAGATTGTAATGGCTTGTTTATAATTGCTTCTTCTAAATTCTTCCTCCACCAAGAAGATCCCTTAATACGGGAAGCTTTAGCAATTAGAGAATGTTTAATTTTGGCAGCAAAGTCTCACAGTTTTGTGACTGAGAGTGATTCAAAAGTTATTGTGGATGTCTTGAATGGTAAACTGGGTGGTTTTAGTTATATCCATAGTGTTGTTGATGATATTAAATCTGCTGCTGCTAGCTTTAATTGGTTGTCTTTTGCTTGGTGTTGTATTTTAGCTGACATTTCTGATTAATGCAGAATTTCATTTCCCATAAAATATATATATATATCTCATAGCACACTACAAGGACACTATAGAAAACTGATTCATACTTGAATTTTGGTCATCCCTATATAAACCAAACTCCTCTACAGTCATTAACTACATGTTCCATGTATTTTAACAAGTGTCTTAAAGACATTGATTAAAACTAAATTCATAAATAAATACTCAGAAACTCCACCATCTGCATATTAACTCCAAACTCCAAAGTGTTTACAAAAACCAAGAATTATTCAAAAAAAAAGAAATGAAAGAAGTTATTATCACTGAAGGACGTATTATACAAGCTTATAATAACCATAACTCAGCAAAATTGCACAATTTTGCACTCCAAAACCACATACCCTTTTAATCCCACAAGAGAGATCACAATCTTTATCCGAAAAAAATAATGTAATCTTTAAAAATGACCAGGAGTTATTTTATTTGTTTATCCAATTGTTGATACAAATTACAAAACGAAGATGACTTGCCATAAGGAGATCATACAACACTACTCTCTAATAGCTAAGGGGGAAAAAAAATTGGATGATTCATTCCAGCATATTGCACAAGCAGGAATTCCCAGAAGATTGAAGCCTCTCACTTTGTGTAGAGAACATCCTCCCATGGGTGACGGTAAAGTGGTTGTTTCAGTCTCTTTTGGTCAAAGGTGTGTCTGAAATTTCAAATCAAGAATAAAGAATGAGATTAAAGCATTGATCATTGTGTTTCAGTGTGTGCTAGTTTTTTCTTATTGTAAGACAGGTAAATCCAGAGTCTAATTGATTCACTTATAATAAATGAAAAGAAAAAATGAATAAACTGATATTCTACTCCCTAAATTATATAAGTGGTGTCATTTTAACCTCAGTTTTTGAAATGTTTGGTTTAGTCTCTGAAAATTTATGAGTCACTACAAGTTAATCTCTCCACGAATACTCTAATAGTGTACAACTCAGCCTCTGGAGGGATTAAATTGCAACTAGTCATGAATCTCAGAATTAAATCAAATGTTTAAAAAAATTCAAGGACTAAAATGACAATGTCCCCATAACTTAAGGGCTTTACTCACAAAGAAAATTGAAAGAAAAGAGAAGGAAAGATTAACACCCCATACTTCTCCAACTATGTCAATTTAAGATGTTTAAAATTTTTGGAGAAAGAAAATAATGAAAGAACAATATTTAATCCTCCATTATCTTTCTCTTAACTTTTCAAATAAAGAGAAGACATCACAACTTATCCCCTTCTTCCTCTCTCATCTGTACCCTTCAGGTCCAAAACTTTTTTCATTGAACTGGTCTCAACATTTTAGAGTATGTCTCCAACTTAACCATCATCTATATAAGCAGAACAAGAAGGGAAAAAAATATTAAAAATAATGTAAACCAAAATTCAACTTACCCAATCAGACCAATGGAACGTGCCAGCACGAAGAGTCCATTCAGATAGCCAATCTCCACAATTTCGTCAATCTCTTGCTTGGTGAACATTCCACTTCCAGCAAGGAGATCCAAGAAAAGGGACCCAATTGCTCCATCTACATTAAGAACCAAGTTATTGGCCTTTGATAGAGTGTAGGTTTCAACTTGAACGGCGTACTCCATGTATTTCACAGAAGGAAAATTTGTGCGTGCAAATTGCTGTAGAAGCTCTACTCTCTTATCTCTGTTGTCACCCCTCTTGATCCTTTTTCATGAAGCAAAATCAAGCCTCAGACATGTAAATTTTTAAAGAAACAGCAACAACTCAATATAAGTTAGTGAGGGGAGCAGACAATAACAAACTACCTGTGCCCTATTCCTGGCACACGAATGCCCTTCTTCTTCATACCTTCAACGAACTCATAAGGTGTGAGACCCTGAAACGACATGGGATAATTCCAAACGTCAGTTTTTATCAGAGGATGTTGGATGATCAAAGATGAAGTATGCCAGCATCAAAAGCAAAGAATGCCAATAAGTCATACCCTCTCATAAGCATCCTTGAAGTAGCGAGCAGCATCATCAATGGCACCCCCAAATCGAGGACCAATAGTAAGCAAACCTGTTTGAGAAGCTCATTACTCACCATTTAGGGAAATTGAAAAAAATCCTACGTGATACATCATCCTTTTTAAAATAAAATTGTGGGAGACATTGCTCTTGCAATTACAGAGTGGGAAAGAGTTAAAGTGGCAGCCCAGAGACTCAACCATGGCCTAGCTCTAAGGTTAAAGTGCCATTTACCACGATTCCCAACCAACTTTGGATTTACCCATCAGTTTTAACACTTTTAACCATACATCAACAATAAAAATATTAAATGCATATAATTACCTGATACAAGACTTGAAACAAGGTCCTTCCCAGCCCTTGCTGTCACTATTGAATTGTGAGCACCAGAGACGCAGGGACCGTGGTCAGCACACAGCATGACACATATCTGACCAATGTGATATATGTCAACAACAGAAAAACTAGAAAGGAAATAAATAACTAAATGTAAAACTCACAATTATCAACATAAGTTTGAGCATACATGAATTTCATACAGAGGGAGATAAGAAAAAAATAGTTCAAGGACCATTTTACAGTATTGTATAATCTACCTCAATAAATCGTGTACAGTAACGGGGAAGGCTGCGCTTGAACCACAAAAGAGAGATAACATCACCCACACCATAACCCTTTTCAATAAGGGAAGACATGGGAACACCAGCATAGCATGGCTCCTCACCTTTGAAAAAAATTGAAGAGAAATTTAGTTCGACCACAAGTCTGTGCAATAAACACCTGATTTTAGTCAAAGAATTTAAAGGATTCCAACTTACCCCTGTCATCAGAGATGGTGGAAATAATATGAGTTGGAGCACGGACTTTTCCACTCTTAATTGCAGAGTTCAGGTCCTCAGGGATCTGTGGAGGAGTAAACTCCTTCACCGGTGTAATCTTTCCTTCTCCAACCTAAAAAATAATACACCAACAATAATATTATAGATAGTCGATGAAATTAGAGAGGCTTCGTCAAAGCAATAACCACTTAGGGGCTAAAGAAGGAGAAGGCCCACTTAGAGATCAGCAAAAGGGCAAGAAACATGCAAACTAACCAAATTGTCAAATGTTTCCTTAATTGCAGCTTCAAAGGCTTCATATGAAGTGGGAACAACAGCTCCGGCGTCCTTTAGTGCTTGATTCTTTGCTTGAGCAGACTCCAACTCACCACCACTTTTAGCTCCCTGATTTGTAAGTGTCAATGTCCATTAGAATTTAGAAATTTGGTTCAATTAAGAACTTAGTCAAAGACATTGGAGCAGTGACATACAGCATGACCAAATTGCACTTCCGATTTGAAGAGCCGTGCACAGGTTCCACTAACCCAGGCAACAACAGGTTTTGTTACTTTCCCTTGCTTGAGGGCTTCCACTAGGGAATACTCATCACGCCCACCAAGTTCACCAAGGACTACCATCATTTTAACCTGAGGTTCAACACAAATCCCCATTGATCATTGGCGTGGAAGTGAAATGTTCTAAAATTCTTTTTGACTAAATTGGATTGCAGACAAAATATGCACAAAACAACAGTTTACCTGTGGTATGTTGTTAAATCTCAAGACATGATCAGAAAGTGTGGAACCTGGGAAAACATCCCCCCCAATGGCAATGCCTATGGCAAAACATAATTTAAATAAAGTTAAGTTAGCATTAAAAAATACAAGAAAAAAAATTAGAGAAAGATGTTCATTAATTAGTACCTTCATAAATTCCATCAGTAACACGGGCAATTGTGTTGTATAACTCATTGGACATCCCACCCTGCAATTCATAGAGGTTGTCTTCTCTCAAAACCATGATCGTACATATTAGACCATGCAAATAAATACCGCTCAACTCTCAATAACCAAATCAAGCCATTTAGTAAAATGCATAGTGGTATAATCCACCATGTAGCACTTCGATATTGGATTAAAAACAATTTTACTTGTGAAATGTAAACAGTGATTTGATGCAGTAATAATAGTTCTTGAAATTTGTTCTCTACCTTGAAACATAAGATAAAAAAGTAAATTCAAAGTTGAGGATACAAGCTTAATAAATAGCATGGTAACTGGCAAATGTCTTCTACCTTCTCATGTCCAGTAGTAAATGCATGGCCAAGAAACCAGTTAAATGATGAAGCATTCAAGCAAATTTTGCGAAACTAAAACTGACATTCAATGTTAAAATCACAGTGACAGAATTTAAGCATCTGGGTTCAGCACAGGTAGGGATAAACAAAGTATCACGTAAAATAAAATGTGCACGGTTTTAAGCATATCCAACAAAGCACATTTTTACTTAACACAAATCAGGTGAGAATTGATAGAAGCTTCAAAAGGATAAAGGATACAAACTTCACAAAATATGTTATCGATAAAAGAAAAATGCCACCAACATAAAGAAGAAAACAAATAACTACATACAGATTTTGAAACAAAGCCAACAGATCCAGGCCTGTACAGCTTGCATTGAATAATATTGTCAATAGTTCCAGCTGTGTCACCAATCTTAAAAGCTCCAGCTTGAATGCCTCCAACAGTGGCCGGGCCAATAACAACCTACCACATCATCAAAAGTAAAATTAGTTTCACCAGATAGTTTCTTTAGCTATTTAGTTGAGATTATAAGTTTTTGTTTCTCCTCTCACCTTATTGTTTGCCCGTGCAAAAGCAATCAATTGCTTAGTGTCAGCCTCGGGTACACCTTCAGCAATAATGGCAACGACTCTAATTGTCGGCTGCTTCAAAGCTGACAGGGATGATGCAGCAGCACTGCAAACCAATCATTCATTTAGTTGACAAATGTCATTAGATTAGACTAACAAATATAAATTAATAACTCCTGACCTTCTAAATGATGCAAAGTTGATGAAGACATCAGCGGTGGGATGCGCAGCGCAAGCTGCTTCAATGCTGCAAAATAATCAAACATAGTGGTGAGAAACTATTTCACTCAGATAAAAAATAATGTCATTCATCACAAACGACTAATTTGTATCTAGCATCAGTTTGCATGAAGTAAGGAGACTATAATCTAGACTTGAAATCAAAACTTCAGCAGAAGTGCAGAACATAAACACATACGTAGCATGCACTGGGATGGCGATTTCCTCCTGACCGAAAAAGAGCTTCTGGAATCCCTCTGAACCAGGATTAATTATTCCTGCAACTGATGGTGTTTCCCTACCTACAAATACAAAGTTGGAGCTTTGAATTCATCGATACTCGAAATCAAACAATCATGTGTTTCAATAAGTACATAGAATCAGAACAGAACACGAAAGAATTGACACAAACCACAAAGGAAGTCAAAATCAAGCATCCGCTGGATGGGAAGTTGCTTATAGTTGTAAAACAAAGCTTGAGTAGTGCGGGAGAACAGTTGTCCAGTGGCCATGATGAAGGAACAGAGATCTGTTAGCATAATAGTATGTTAATTTCTAGATAACAATATAGAAGAATATGGGACACCACAGTCATATAAAAATACGTACAATATAAAGATAAACAAATAAAATAAAAATTTCAATAGAATATATTTCCTTTATCAGTCCGAATCATCCATAAAGATTAATACCCTCTCCTCCAGTGTCTAAGATCAAACGTCAATTAACTACTTCAAACAACATATTGCTTCAAGAGAATAAATTCCCACGAGAAATAACGTATAAGATTCTTTGCTTCTAATAGCAATGAGTCATGTGACTGATAGATCTACCCCCAGGGAAATAATGAGAAAATTACTAAACAAGAATAGTATTGAGATAAGTAATTCAGGAAGAATGCTTCATTAGCCTAGCAGAAGTGTTGCACCAATATCAAATGAAAAGGAAAAAAAATAATAGCACCCAAAAGAAAGTAGGATAAGTTATAAACAAGGTCGATTAACAAGATTCATACGTGAAGTGGCGTCCTGTTCAAGAGTACACACCAGAAGAAACCAAAAATAAAAAAATCAAATTTCTTAATAAAGAAAGACAACAAACAACACACATAAGGGATATTCTAGTTCAAAAAGGAAAACGAACACACATGAGGGATATTCTATTCATGCAAGTAAATCACAAAGGAAATAATGCAAAATTGCACTAGGAAAGCACCCAACGAAAATTCAATCAGTCAATGGATCAGATCGACCACTCCACCAAGTTCTAAAACATGCAATCAACTTATCCAACTAAAATGACGACTCACGAAGCTCAACTACCACGAAAGTGAACCTCTATCACCATTCACAAGGGAAAAAAGACGAAACCCATCTGAATTTAACTGAAACTTAAAGAGTTCAACCCATCAAACAACACTGAAATTCCGATTGATCTCACAATCATACGTCTAAACCAAGCATCCCCACTTACCTACGAAACGAAAAAGTCAAGAATTCACTCAAAAAGAGGAAAGTGAAGGAAAAAGAAAGCAGAAAACAGAGATCTGGAATGAGGAAATGACGAAATCGGAGAACATGTCAGAGGTAGGTGAAGAAGAATTAGAGATCAAACAAAGAAACCCCAGAACATTAAAAGAAAAAAAGGGGATATACGGAACATACCCGACTCAGTGGCGAGTTGAATCGGCGAGAAATTGGGGTAGGAAAATGAGAAAGCTAGAATATTTGAAGGAGACAAGAAATGGGTATATATAGAAGGAGAGAGAGGGTAAGAGAATCACGTGGCTTATGGGAGTTAGATGGGTGGGTTGATTGGTGTGTTGTTGGTAGTGGGATCGTCAATTGTGAGGGTTAGCTGTACAATTTTTACTGAAATGAATGGATGGATTTGTTAGATGGAAAGAGAAAGACGAAGACAAACGAAGGAGAAGAAGAAGGTGGCTGGCTGATTGGAGGTAGGTAGGTAGTGTGTGTGTGTGTTTGGTTGCGACAATACTTGCTTCAAAATTGAACCAAGTTCCAATTTAGAATGAATGGTCACACCAAAAAAATATTATTTTCTTTGGGTAGTATACAATTACATATTTCTTTTATTATTTTTATTAACAAATTANTTTTAATGTCAAACAAGTGAAATTAGTCATATCTCTCTCGTTTTAAATTAAAACTTAAAATGATAGATATATTATCATATTCAGTAATTTGGAATCAAAGTGAACAATTATGAAAACATATAGGACCAATTTGAATATTTTGAAAAATAAAACACCAAAATGAATGTTGAAATAAAGATATAGGACTGACTTTGAAAATTCAACAAAAAAAATAAAATTATATGATTTAATATTTAAATATATAATTATAATTATTTTAATTGTTTTGCTAACATATCAATTTAAAATCGTCTATAAATATGATTATTTTAATATAACTAATTATGTATAATATTAAAAAATTTGAACTAAATTATTATTAAATTTTAATTAATAACAAAATAATTAAACTAATTGTAATTGTACCCATTGAATCGATATATATATATATTTATTAGAATTAAAATATTAATTTGTTTATTTCTTTTAAATTCATAAAACCACTCACAGTGCCCAAACAATTTCATTCACATGAATAGTACAGGACATCTATTTCCCAGACTTTCAATGCCAAAAAAGGTGAAAACCTGTGTCTCATAAAGTATTCATGAAGTTAGGATTAGACTTTATAACATATGACTCTAATTGGGAACCGGGTCATTAGAAAGTAGCGGCTACAAAATATAATCACAACATTAAGGGTGCGTTTGGATGGGGAGATTAAGTTAAAGGAGGATAAAGGAATGAGAGAGGTAATAAAGGAGAGGTAAAGAATTTGTGTTATAAAGGAGGTTTTTAATAAATGTTGTTTGGAAAAATGAGAGATAAAAGAGGAATTATGATGTGAAATTATTTTAAAGGGTATGTAATGATTGTGGTGGGTTGAAATAATTGTATTGGTATTTTAAATTTGTATAGGGGTAAAAATGGTAAAAATAAAAGTGGATAAAGGAGTGGTTATTTTTTTTTTTGGTTTTGGTGTTAAAAAAGTAGTATGAGTAATGATTGCCTCGAAATTTGTGCTAAAGGAGGAAGTTAGTAAAGAAGATTTTTGGAGTGGTAAGATAAAGTACAAATAGGATACAACCAAATCGAAAACCAAACAACATAAAAACATAAGATAAACGATACAAATAAACAACCTAAGAAAATGACAGAATGCTGAAACCACCACTTGAAGGCAACTGCCAAAAGTAAGTGATTTCATCCCAATTGATCTCCTCCACTCTTAGATTGTGACAATGGGTTGTGCTTTAATTAAGCAACAGTTGAATGTCATTAACAATGGGAGTGAGAAGCCATGGCAGGTTACTGGACGTGCAAATCCGAAAAAGAGACGGCGGGTATAAAAAGAGATGGCCTCCCACTCCCTCATTCCAGTGCAATAAAACATTCCTGATGAACTCAAGGAGATCTTTTGGGCAAACCTTGGAATTAGTTGAACTTACATTACCACCCTTGCAAAGATGACAAGAGAACAAAGTATTCCTAGAGTTTCCTTTGCCCTTAACCGCCACACCCCAGATTATGCCATTTCTCTTAACAAGATTCACTACAACCCAACCAGAATTAAACCTCAAACAGTCACCAAAAGGGGGGTGGTCATGCATTGGTTGAGAACTGGGTACAACCATATTATTTTCGTTGTTCAGAAGATTAACAATGTAGCTAACCTGGTCATTAATAACACGAGTGACACCTAGAACATTGGGTTTAGAACCTGCCCAAAGAACCTGATTACGGTGGCTCCAAATGTGGTATACAGTAACCAAAACAAAGGTCCAAGGTTCTAAGAAGTCCTCACCCTGATGCTTCCATTTGTTGACCCAAAAGGATAGCCAACAATTTAAATTGTAGAAGCGATTTTTACGAGGGACAAAAGCAGGTTTTATCCCAAACCAGACCGCCCTAGCAAAGGAACAATGGAGGAACATGTGATCCTTGTCTTCCACCTCAATGTCACAACCACAAAGAAGACATTTAGAATCAACCAAAATATGATGCTTCCTAAGCGTATCCGCAACGGGTACAGCATCATGGAGGACTTTCCAACCAAATAAGAGATATTTGTGCAGCACTTTAAGTTTCCAGAAGTCATCCCACGGGAACATAGGAATTCTAGCACATATAAGTTAATTGTCCACGTGGTTGTTACCCAAAACTTTGTAGCCATATTTAGAGGAGTATTAGCCATTACTAGCCGCAGTCCACACGAGTTTGTCATCAAGGCCCATACGGGACATGGGAAGCTTGATGATATTGGAGATCTTACTAGCATCATAATAGGTCCTTAATCTATCAAGATTCCAATCAGAGGTCTGACAAGCGAGAAGAGAATCCACAAAAACATGAAGGTTCAGCGTGTTAAAAGGTTCAATCCAAAAACGACTTGAGATGTTAATGCTCTTACCATTTCCAATCTGCCATCGGAGGTGGTCGGTGACTAACGGGACATTCTGCTTGATTCCCTTCCAGACCAAAGAAGAATTTGAGGTATTTTTAGGAATCCAATCTATATTATCCTCAAAATATTTATGACCAGCCCACCTGGTAGCCAAAGCATATGGTTGAGAAATGAACCTCCAGACAGACTTCGCCAAGAGGGCCTTATTTGTGTCATGAAGGTCACGCAAACCAATGCCACCATGTTTCTTGGGGAGTTTGAGAATTCTAGATTGTAGAAGATGTGGGGCACGTTTATCATCCGGTCTGTCACCCCAAAAGAACCTGTTGACCAAACTTTCAAGCTTGTTGAGCTTCGTCTTTGAGAATTGTAATGCCGCCATTGGGTAAGTTAGATCAGAATTCAGGGAAGATTTAATGAGTGTCAGCCTGCCAGCCTGAGAGAGAAGCTTTCCTTTCCATCTCTCTAACTTAGAGTGCCATGTTTCAAGCAGGACTTGGAAGTTAGCCTTTCTGTCTTTGTGATCATCAATGAAAACCCCCAGATATTTGCCAAAAAGAAAATGTTCTAAAACCTGTCATTTGATACATTTTTAACATATTTAATTTATGTGATCCTTTATTTTAGGGAATTCATGTTTCTAGGGTAATATGATTTTATGTTAGGAAAGGCTAGACACGTAAAGTTAGAATTTGAGTTTCTTTTTCTATCAATTTTACATTACATAATAGTAGCCATGTAAATTCTATCATTAATATTTGCATAAAGTAAGAGCAAAAGGCTCCCTCACATTCTCTTTGTAGCGTTATTGTTGGGTTACCACCATTCCAACGATGGTAACCTCCCCTTTATTTTCCTTTACAGCGGCGGTAGGCCCTCCGTCTAGGTAGTGTTGAAAATTTCTCTCCCGTGAGGGTCCCTATCTCTCTCTTCATAAGAGTGTTACTTTATTTCTACGATTTTGTGGTGGCGGTGTTTTGGGTCAAAGCTCCTACGGCGTCGATCTGGTCTAGCTTTCTCTACGACAGTGACTCTGGACTAGATATTCTACGTCGGCTTCCTAGTTTGGTTCTGATTTTTGGGTGGGTGGCATTTTTTCTGGGTCAGGTACTTCCACGGAGGCATTTTATCAAATAATTATTATTGCTTTGAGTCTAATTATGTCTTTTTTTTAAAGCAGCCACTAGGGTTACCTATTATCCTGATTGGAAGTGTTTGTCTATTTTAGATGACATTATTATGTTTTCAATTCTTTAGATAGTTGTAGTTTTAGTTGGATCCCTAGATCCGCTAATTTGGCAGCCGATTGTCGTACCAATTTATTTGACACGAGGATGGGTCCTCTTAGATCAACCCATCCCCCATCTTCGTTAATTGATATCCTGTCTAGTGATGCTTATGTTAGGGAGGGGTTAGCTAATTTTGCTTTGTTTTCGTTTGTATTGTGCTTGGTTTTGTCTTACTTTTGAATGAATTACGTTTCAGGCAAAAAAAAAATAAGTGCAAAAGATAAAATTGAGCAAAATGTAAAATATTAGAGACGAAATTGACGCCAAAAACAAATTGGGGGTGGAATTGATAGTTGATATAAAGTTTAGGAAACAAGATAGTACTTTTGCCTTAATTAATTTTAAATCAGTTATTTTAATTTTATCAGAAAATAATATTTAATTTATGCTGGAAACAAAGATAATATTCAATTCAATGCTCTAATGATTGCCAATTGAAAAGCTTTCAAGACTTGAAAATTAC
>QANZ01049567.1:70555-92378 GCA_003254925.1 Chamaecrista fasciculata | reverse complement strand
CACTTTGGTACCATGTGGTTTAAAAAGTGACACTTTGATGTCCTGTGGTATTCTCCGTTAACACTTTGGTATCATTTTGAAGTTATTTTGTAATTTTAACCATAACAAATTTTACAAAATTTATATATATATATATATATATATTCGTCACTTGTTCTTTAATCACAACTTCAAAATTTTAAATAAATAGAGTACACATGACAAAAATTGAATACTTAGAAATAATAGTTAATAGAATTATCTAGTCACAAATAATACACAAACCAAGCTTGTTGGTCTAGTGGTTAGCTCACTAAGTTGGTCAAACAAGTGCCGATGATTCGAATAAAATTAATTAATTTAAAAAATTATAAAATACTACTGTTAAAATTTTTTATTAAATTTTATAAAATACTATTATTTATATATATATTTTTATATATTATATATATAGATATGGGGAGGCCCAACGGCCTCCCCTTGATCAATTGAAATCGTGCCCTTGGGCACGATTTCAGTACTGACATGATACAGTCAGTGCTGAAATCGTGTTTACAGAGCGTGATTTTTTAAAAAAATTAAGTATTAAAATCGAGTTCAGCGGATGTGTATCCCATTTAGAGAAATAAGAAAATTCGTTAGGTATCGAGATACATAATATAATTTTGTGTATTATTTTAATAAAAAAACCGAATTCAACCATGCTTCTCCTTATTCATAGAGAATATATTACTTTTGTGTTTCCAACGTCTCCATTTTTCTTCAGAGTCTTCTTATATTAATCCTCTCTGCCTTTTTTTAGATTATTTTATTTTATTTGTTTATATTGTTTTGTTGTTTTTTTTCTTTCCTGGTAACAATAAAGGGCCAAAGTCCAAAAGAGGAGAACAAGAATTCTTCAACGTCATATAAAGTGGCAAAGCAATCCCCAAAAAATACCCTTGGACAACTTGCAATAATCTTTTTAAATTATGAGAATTTGTGAATATTTTTTAATTTTAATTTTTTACAAGTAATTTATTAAGAAGTTAAAGTATATTTCAATTCACCAACAAGTGTTTATTGTAGTGGTTGACGAGTTATAACCTAGATGAAAAGACTCAAGTTTGATTCTTAGAGTCGACATTGTTGGAAGAACACAACCGTTTTGTCTCCATTCTCTGAATGAGATTAGTCTTTACTTATACCGTTATACGAATAAACAAGGAAAACCATGAGATTACCAAAAAATATATATATATATAATATATACTTCAATTCCATTCAAGTTCATCAACAAATATTTTATTTTAACAGCAAAAACTAACATATTTCCAATATGTCCGTATTTAAATTCATTTATCTGAGTTCGAACTAAATAATATTTAACATATATTCTAACTATTAAGTCAAAAGTAAAATTAATTAAAACCCTCTGATAATTAAGGAAAATTGAAAAAGAAAATTTCAATACAAATATATGAAAATACAGAACTTTATTTGTCATTTCTTTAATTTAATACAAAATTTACAAATAGACTATTTGTGAAAATTTATAGTTGAGAAAATACTTAGAAATAAGTCGTAGTT
The DNA here is from genome assembly GCA_003254925.1 of Chamaecrista fasciculata. Classification (NCBI taxonomy): domain Eukaryota; kingdom Viridiplantae; phylum Streptophyta; class Magnoliopsida; order Fabales; family Fabaceae; genus Chamaecrista; species Chamaecrista fasciculata. The sequence continues at coordinate 90,830 of QANZ01049567.1, read as the reverse complement.
AAAGAAAAATACTTAGAAACTTCTATAATTCAATAAATTGTTTGTAACCTTTATAATTGAAAGAAATATTTGCTATTCCAAAACAATTTTCAACTTCAAGATACTTGCAAGAATTTAATGAGACAACTTTGGTGTTAGTAAAGTGTTTGGCTTCATTATGAGCAATTTAACAGCAAGCACATGCAAAGTAATAACAGTAGTCAGTAGAAGAGAACAACCCAATACTAACCGTTTTTTAAGACCTTAAGGGCATAGATGAGAGTTCTCTGCCTGCAAAATAAAAACATCCTACATCTATAAAAGATACGAACCGCCAAAGCCTAAATTTCCTATATTCTCAATTCTCATCCCACTTTCGAACAATATATATATATATACTCTTCCCACAATGTTACGGAACAGAGTATTAAGGTTGTGAGAAAGAAAGAGAACAAGGAACCAAAAAGGCGCAGGAAAGAAGAGGGGAAACTACCATTGAAATTCTATAGCTGTGTCCTCCACTGCTACCAAGAATCAGCCAATATGAAGAACATGAATCATACATGTTAGCTACAAAATAACTCACTGCAGCAGTATTAGCCGCCAGAATTTAAAAAATAAAATAAAATAAGCAGTTACTTAGATTTCCTTTGCTCAGAAACCCTTTGACCCATAATTTTACAAACTGGTTCATCTTTGGACTGAATAAGTTTTAATGCGGGATGAACCTTGAGATCTCCCATAACAATCTTCTGTCCTACATCCAACTCACTCAAGTCAACATCGATATATGGAGGGATAATGTCTGCGGGGCATAAGTATTTGACAGTCCTTTTGATGGTATTCAAAGAAGCACCTGTCAATTTGTGAAATGATGTCATTCTGAACCAAGTAAAATATGATAAACAAGACAGACTAAGTAAATAAAAGCTTAGAGCATAACTCATAAGTTTGGGAACATTTTTAAGACTAATTAATCTCCAGATGTCAAAGCAGCAGTACTGGTATTGGTTAGAAAAGTCGGATACCATGCAGAGAAGTCGCCAAAACATCAATCATGATTATTTATGTTGCAGCACCAAATCTACACATATCCTACAACAAAGTAACTCCATGATTGTCTGTCTATCTGCTCGATTATGCACTGTATTTTCTAACTCCATTATGCCATGTGCTCTAAACTAAGCTTCTATCCTCTAATAATAAATTCAGTCACTACATGAGACAACATACTAACATAATTTTACTTTTGTTTAAAGTTCCACGATCTTGTGGGCAGGGCATGTTGTATCAAGCTTTCAACCGTAACCATTTCACAAACATTGATTCCTATGCTGGAAGTCCTTCGCAATTTTTTTTACCAAAAATCCACCCTTGAATGAAATGGGTAGAATAGAAATGAGTAGGAAGATTTACGAGGACTTGTCATTTTGATCACTTGGGAAAACAGAAACAGCTTTCCTTTAAAAAAATGAAATTAATAGGTTCAGAGTACGGACTACGGAATAAGCTTATCACGGCTTTGACAGAAGAGAACTGGAAGAAAAGTTCATGGAAGAGCATAATCAAGAAAAACTTGATATAAGTCAAAACAACATCTCACTAAAAATAGAAAGAAGTGTAAAGAGTACCAGTTCTTAAAGCCACCTCTATGAAGCTTATTATAAGGCCACTAGTGAGATCTAGAAGTGAAAATTCAGGGTAGATAGTAAGGGGCTTTTGTTTCAACCCCTTGCTCAGTCATGTATCCAAAAAGAAAAAAAATAGAAGCCCAGATATTATTAGGGAGATTTATATATTTAGGAACACTCAAGGGTGGATTTGGTGTCAGCATGGCATCTACCTGATCAAAGCACTGACTATAAAGGGCTGATAACATAAAGGATGATGGCATGGACAATGGTGTATAGTAAGCAGAATATGATGTATTTAAATGAAGAGTTTCCGTTTTCTATGGATATTAAAAAAATGAATTTTCATAGCTGATCAATAAGGGCATGTTTGGGAATTAAGAGAGAAAGAGAAGAGAAGAAATTGAAGAAGAAAAAGGAGGGGAAGGAAATTTTAACTTCCCATATCTCATCCCCTTGTTTAGAAGGACCGGCTTGGCTCAGCGGAAAGCACGCTTGCCGTGGGGTCTGAGGTCGTGTGTTCGAACCAGCCTCTCTGCAAAAAAGCAGGGGTAAGGCTGCTAGTATATTCCCTTCCCCAGCACCCCCACCAAGTGGGGACTCAAACTGGGTTGACCCTTTATATGTCATCCCCTTGTTTGGATGTTAATAATTTCTCCAAAATATCCCAAATTGAGGGTATCTTAAATTTGTGAAAGAGTAGGATAATCTTCCCAAACAAGGGGAAGACGTCCCAATTATCGTCCCTTCCCTTCCCCTCTATTATCCCCAATTCAAACAAAAACTCATAAAGTTTTTTAATGGATTCTAGCAAGTTTGGTTCCATGTCAATATTCAGTGGCCTATTCACTGTTTATTGGTAATTTGGAGTCACCTGGGTCCGGGGACTTTTAGTAGTTAGGATTACTTGGCCGTCAACTTGGCTTTGCCCTATGAAGCATGGACATGGCTAGATAACTAGATTCAAGTCATATCTGTACTCATACCAGCTACATTCAAAATTAGGAAGGAATATTATATTTTCTATTTTGATTTCTCAGACTAAAACTCAGATTTGAGATACCTTTTGACTTCTGCTCTTCTCTTTTTCTCTCTAGTTTCTCCCTCCTTTCTCGTGGCACAAATATTTCTCCTTCCTCTTACTGTTGTGTTCATAGTACATCACTAAATTCTAATTTATTTTCTTAAATCACAACTGCCAACTGGAGTTATCATCTCAATGCAGGATATTCTTAAGACAAACTCCACACAAAACCAACGCTTGAACCATAAAAACAAAACAGAACTTAAAATTTTTACAAAATTCAATTGCCTTTACCAACAAGCATACACTCTTTGATTGAATCCATATGGACCTATACAGTTGCCTTGCTAAATATGAGGCTCAATTGATAGAGCTTAATATATGACATATATATTAGACTTAAAGCTCAAGTTTCTTCTTTATTATATTTAAAAGTAAGACAGAGATGAGGAACTGATCAAACAGACAATAGTAGCCCCACACTAATCAGTTTGTAGAAATAAAGACAAGGAGGTTAATAAGTAAGACCATGATATTTTATAGGAAATCAAGCATAACTGCAGGGAAATTTCATGTAAGCTCACCTTTCTTCAGTCCAGGGGATACGTCTTCTCCTATGTATACAAGAGGAACGTCAACTTTCAGCAAAGCATGTGATGGAGCCCTTATGAACGTGATGTTTAATGGTGCATCCGAGGCTGCATGTAGATGAAGCTGGAGAATTTTCAAAAGATAAAGTTCAGGACACTGGACATGTCATCAATTTTAAAGTGTACATACAGCATATACGTATAGATAAAAAGTTTAAGGAACTCGGAGCTATGGAGAAAAAGAAAAATCAACTTATTTGTCAAATTAAGGGGATGTAACTGAATTTTGTTGAATCAACATTAACTCAAGGGCACATTCTTTTCACTTTATGTATTACCATGCCCAATTTCAAAATTAAGAAGTCATATTTTGCAAGCAAAACCAGAGATTAAGCAAACAAATATTATCTACATGAGGAAGAGCTGCTCCAAGATTGGCTTTCAAAAGAAACGTTAATGAAAGCCATCTTCTAATGCAAGTATAATATAATGCACCTACCATCACAGATACACCCGATTAAATACCTAGAATACTACAATGACATGATCACAAATTTTCGTCACTTAGTATTTAGGAAAATGATAATTCTGGAATCATAACCCTTTAATTAAGGCTAGGAAGAACACAAAATACAAAACTAATAATATTTGAACAAGGAAATGCAACGTAAATACAAAAATTAATCCTACTACTATCTACTTCCACTCTAGAGAAAGCTAAGTCCATCATCATCTTCAATATATTTTCTTCAAAATCTCATATTCAAAGTTTTCTACCCAACTAATAACTGACTCTAAAGTCTAAACCATTACCAGCCTGGGCAAAACCCGAATCTTCTCGACGATGTCTTCGGACTCGAACTCCGCCCGAACCTCGAGATCAAACAATCGGGACAAGAAGAAGGATCGACCGAGATGCTTGACAAGCTTTCGGATCTGAGTGGTACGAACGGAGATGAGGCGCTTATTGCCACCGGACTGGCCATCCTCTTGTTCGAAGACGATGCCGGGAACGCGGCCAGCCTTACGCTCTTTGGCAGAAATGATGCTGCCAGAAGCGGAGCGAGGTATCGCAAGAATCGTCTCGGCGTATTTGGGGTCAGGTCTCGGAAAACCTTCAAGATAAGTGAATGGCGGCAGGTCCAGAGGTTCTTGGTGGACGGCGGCGGCGGCGGCGGCCTGCGATAGGTGGCGGCAGTGCAAGACTTTAGTGAATATTTGCCGATAAAGATACATAGTTAAGCTTTACTGTGCCGGAAGGAAGACCGAGGCAGTGGGCTTAACAGAGGTTTTGGCAATGGTGAGTGAGGGTTAATGCTGCAACAATGCCTAGGTGGCTCCAAGAAAATGTTGAAGGAGAGAGAAAAATATGAGGAAAGATTATCACGTTATATGCACGTGATCTTGATTTTCTTTTTTGTTTATAAATGTTAATGGAAATGTCTTAATGGGCCAGGGCCCAGGAGGCTTCATCCAACCAGCCGGCTTTTCTTGAGAAAGAACTATACAATCCAGAGGAGGGTTAGAAAAATATTAGGTTAAATTGTACTTTTTATCCCATACTTTTTGTTTAGGTCTCAATTTAGTCTTATAATTTTTTTTGTTGTACTTATGGTTTCATATCTTTGTAAAAAGTTACAGATTTGGTCTCATATAACTTTTACCCTCATATCTTTCGATCAAGTTGCAGAATTGGTCTCATATCTTTGTAAAAAGTTTCATCGTCAATTTCACCTGATATAAAAATATGAGAGTATGAGACCAATTTTGCATCTAGCCTAAAGATATATGAGATTAATTTTGTAACTTGACTATAAGATATGAGACCAATTCTGTAATTTGACCCACAAATATGAGATTAAAAGTGCAACATGAGACAAATATGCAACTTGACCCAAAGATATAGAATCAAAAGTGCAACAAAAAGTTATGAGACCAATTTGAAACCTGAGTAAACTTTATGGGACCAAAAGTGAACTTTGGCAAAAAAAAAAAAATTAAGAAAGAAGTAAGAGGATTAACACAGTAGATGAAACTTGAAGCTTGAAACTTCAAACTTGGAGAAGCCTAGAATCGGGATTGCAGGTGCTACCTCTGATGTCGGAATTCGTTGCCAAATCCATAAAATCCAATAATGGCGAAGAAGGATCCGTTTTCCTTGATTGCGCAGAGCTAATCCTCCCATGGCTAACTCCTTTGGAGCTTGCAAACGTCTCTTTAACCAGCAAAGCCTTTTATCAAATCTCCAAGACCATCACTCTCCGCCGTTCCATTGATTCTTCTAGAGGATTGGAGAATTTGGCTATCCCATTCCAAAACACCGCCGACACCCACCCATACGTTTTTTTCATATACACTCCTACCCTAATTTTACCTTCTGTTTCACGACTTGTTCGTCAATCTTGGGGTTCGAATTTTGCTGCCAGCCCTAACTATGTTGGTGAGCTTGCTGTTGAAACAGTGAGTTTAGTTGACGAGCGAGGCGAGAAAGTATGTGGCTGCGACTGTGACGCTTGTGGGCATGTCGATGATGAAGGTAGCGAGTGTCCTTGTTCGAGCTTGGCTGGGTTGGATGTGGCCACCGAGTGCGGACCGAGTTGTGGGTGCGAGTTGGATTGCGGGAATCGGTTGAGTCAGACGGGAATTTCAGTTCGGTTGAAAATTTTAAGGGATCAGAGGAAAGGATGGGGTTTATATGCTGACCAGTTGATTAAGAAAGGGCAGTTCGTGTGTGAGTACGCAGGTAACTCTTCTTTACAACTTAAAAGAAAGCATAGTCATTTGCATTGTTCTGTTCATTTCAATGTTGTTATTTGACGTTTATTTACCGGTTAAATTGATGAATTAAGCACAAATGAGTGAGTTCTTTAGCTTGTTGATTGGCTACCTTGTTTGATAGACAAGGAAACCTACTGGAGAATATTACTAAAATGGGATTACATGAGGAAAGTGGAATGCGTTATCTTTATTAGGTTCATGGAAGGTTGTGACCTATTCCTTTTCTAAAGAAGTTTGTTTCAGTGAAAGACTCTGTTCCTTCTTCATAGGCAATTCTATTGATACGGATTTTTGTAGATGGTGGGTCACCATGGAAAATCTACTAGACGAATAATATGTTTTCATTATATTTTGAAATTAGTATGCCATAATTTTACAGCATTATGATTACATTATGGAAAAGAATTAGCTGATTAGTTGGTTTCTCATGCTAGCAACCTGATTTGTTTCATGTATGATTGTATCTGATTGATGAAAAATTAAATGACTAACACAATTAGCTCTTAAAGATTGATAGATGCTACCTTCTACTGTATGCTCAGGTGGTTTGCCTGAGCATGTGCGCTATTGCACGGCTTTATTAATCTGCATATTTATGGTCCATGAAAGATTGATATTTGTTTTCTGTTTTAAATAGGTGAACTGTTGACAACCAAGGAAGCAAAGAGGCGACATCAATATTATGATGAACTTTCATCGAAGGGTCATTCTTCTTCTGCTCTTTTAGTTGTAAGGGAGCATCTGCCATCTGGAAAGGCATGTTTGAGAATGAACATTGACGCCACAAGTATAGGTAATGTTGCAAGATTCATTAATCATTCTTGTGATGGTGGTAATTTAAACACAAAGCTAGTTAGAAGGTCAGGAGATTTGTTTCCTCGACTTTGCTTCTTTGCTTTGAAAGACATAGAAGAAGATGAAGAGCTTACTTTTAGCTATGGAGAAATCAGGACTAGGTCAAAGGGTTTGCCTTGTTTTTGTGGTAGCTCTTCTTGCTTTGGAACATTGCCCTCAGAAGAAACTTAAAACAGGGATTTGTCAATTTAACTCGAAAATTGTCACTAATGACACACATCACTAAGCTGCCATAGTTGGGTTTTTCCCATTAACTAGTTATAGCATTATACAGATGGTGACAATTGAGTTGCAAGAGTAGGCAGTCTATCACAATGGAATGAAAAGAAAAACCACTGCTCTTGCATATAGTTTTATTACATAACTAGAAAACTGGAAAAGCATCTATAATTACAGTCATCAAAATCGGCATGTGATCAACGGTGAAATATGTCATTGTTGAAAACATGAGGAATCCTATTTTCCAGCTCATGATCTTCGTCGCCTTGGGACAAGTGAGAGAGTTGAGGTGGCTCGAGCGAAGGTGCAGCGTCCATGACAGTAGGAGGGTTGAAGCAACTGGCTAAGTTGATGAGGTTAGTGGAGGCAGATGAATTGTTGGAGTAGGTTGGCTGCATCATTGAAGAACTCATGTTTGGTCTCATTGGCGGTGGGGGAGGCTGTGGCTGTGCACCCTGAACAGCATTTGCTAATGCAAGCCTTGTGTTCATCACCTGGTTTTGCGTCATAGCCAGTTCCGCTTGCAGAGAAGCCACCTGAATAGGTTATATATATATATATATATATATATATATATATATATTATTTACATAATGAGTTTTTTCTTAGATGAAAGTGTTCTATTATTTGTACACTATATTCATAAGATGCAATGCTTGATTCTTATGTGGAATGGAGTGAAGCAGTTTTTTGGTTTTTATGATTTTCAAACTTCTCTGAATTATAGAATGAATGCTAGATTGAGTTCTTTTTTGTTTAATAATAATCTTATCAATTAAATTCACCTATCTTTATTAAAGGTCTGAAACAGAAGATAATGAGATATTACGTGGGTTCCTTATTTTCGCCCACTTCTCACTATTGCATTTCATATTCACTTTCAATATGCAATAGAAAGAAAAATTAGGTGTTTTAATAGAAAGAAAAATAGTCACTATTCGTAATATTGATGTCAAATTTTCAATATAACATGATCAAGTCTTTAGCATTTCGTCAATATTGGAAAATTACAATGTTCCCATACATATTGAAAGAATAATGGTTGAAAAAAAAAAACAGTAGCATGACACCATTTACAATGTATACTAAAGATTTTGGTTTGCTTACGTCTCCCTCCCCTCTATTTAGGCATCAAAATCAATAAAACAGAAATAAATGATAGGAGAATAGATTTTATGTATTTAGAGAGAGAATTGAAGTGAAACTAGAGAGAAATACACATCTTTCTCTAGTTATCTCACCCTACCAAATACACATCTTTGATAGGGTATGGGAGAGAGATTTTACCCTTCAACTTTTTGTAAATGAGAAAAAAGGGTGACTTTGTCGATCTAATTCACTACAAGTTCTTTCTTATTCGAATTAAGAGTCAACCCACTAACTCATCAACTTAACTTATCACAACTCGTGAATTTAGTGAGTAAAAACTCAAGCGAATCGGAATCTTTGATGAACTGAGATTTCATTAATCCAGCTCATCAAATAAGTAAGTTAAACTGACCAATCCGATAAATTGAATCCATTTTGATAGTCTTAGACGACTTTACCCTTCGGCTTTTTATATAAGGAAAAAGTATTTATATATGATATTTTAAAAGAATGGTGACGTTTAACGCGTATTCGGTGGGACCCTTTGCCAGTATGATCAAACCCCACAATAAATAATTTTAACGCGTACCAACGTTATAAAGTATAAACAGACAAGAAGATTATTTAAGTATCACCTGATCCACCGTTCAACTTTTGATTAAAAGAAAAAAGAGAGAGAAACCATGGTTAAGGGGAAGCTCGGTCATCCATGGACTTTGGGTATGTTTAATAATGTAACTAATCACGATTAAGCATATTATAAGTTTTTTTTTGTACACATGATTTCTTATCTATTCGTCTTAACAATGTAAATAAATACTAATCTTATTTAAATTAAAGAGAACTCGCTTATTAAGAATTTATAACACAACTGCATTATTAAATCAGGAACCAAGACCCTTATTAACCAGTTGATCCATGCGCTTAGTGGTAGCGTATTATGACTTTGAATGTATCAATCTAATTAAAAGTATTGGGTGTTTTATCTAAATTGTACTTAAGCAATGAGTAGTTGATGTGTTTGTCAAATAACGATACTAATTAATTAAGCATATATTATTAACTAAAGAAAAATGGATATAGTTAACTACCTGCTGGTGCAAAGCAAGGATGGTGGAGACACAGCCAAAAATGGGATCTGTCAACCTGGCCTGCGCCTCATAGGAGATAGTAGCCACGGCTTCATGGCGGCGAGTCACTGGAATATTGAAGAGAAGCTTGGAGACATTGCTCGCGCCAAACACCTTGTGCACTGCAGCAAAATGAGCCACACCCTGCTCCGAACTAAAGTAAGGTGCGAAGATGCAGCCATTCTTGCACTTTCTTCTTAAGTACTTGCACGCCCCGCACGGAGCCGAGACTGAACCCACCACTTCCCTCCTTGTACGCCTCGCACCAACACTGCCTTGTGGTTCAGCCATGACGAATATGATCGGTCGATTATGAGAGAGAGAGAGAGAGAGAGAGAAAGGTGGTGGTACTGGTGGTTTGGTAAATGGTATTGTAATTCAGGCTTATAAGGAATGCGTGGGGAGGAATCCACACGTTACTCTTGTGACTCAATGCAAGGTTAATGCTGTAAGCTTTTTTGTTCTTTTCTTTGAGAAATGAGAGAGACGTTTAGGTTGGTGAGAGAGGCGGCACGTGCAAAGGGAGTGACCCCATACTATGTAAATAACTTATTTCTCCGTCTATATATCCTCCTAAAATTTGTAATAGATGTCAGTTTACTCATTCTGTTAATTGGTATTTTGAAACTTCAATGGTAGGGTTCGAATCTTCATTAGGATAGTTGAGGCTTAGTTTTGTTTTGGGGCCAATAGGCTTACGCTTGAGGCTTAGTTTCTTTTTTTCACTTGGTTTTTTCATAGCTTCAATGGTCATCGTCATTATCATCTTATTACTTGAGGTTTAGTTTTTTTTTTTTCCCAATATACTTAGGGTTTGTTTGTTTGCGCTCTGATTATAATCATAATAAGTATGTTCGTTTGCGCTTTTTTTTATCAAATTATAATCATGATTTTTTTTATAATCCAACATACTCAGTCTTCGTTCGTTTGGGCTTTGAATATAATCTGCTCTGATTATAATCGTAGTGTGATTATAATCAAAGTTGATTATTTGTGTATTGGTGTTTGGATGAATTTTAATTATTTGGTGTGAAATTATTGAAATAGGTATGTAATGATTGTGGTTGGTAGATAGAAAGGTAAGAAAATTGATAAATTGTATAAGGGTAGAAATGGAAGAAAAAGTTTGAAANAATTATTTGGTGTGAAATTATTGAAATAGGTATGTAATGATTGTGGTTGGTAGATAGAAAGGTAAGAAAATTGATAAATTGTATAGGGGTAGAAATGGAAGAAAAAGTTGGAAAAAGTAAAATGTGATTTGATTATAATCAAAATGTGTTTGGATGTGATTGTTGCTTATAAAAAAAATCAGATTGTGTCACTGCTTGCATTGGGAATCGTGAAATCTAATTATAATCGTAGACAATTTGTGAGGTGCTTATTTGGTTTGGTTGACCATTCTCATTTTTGCCTACGAAATGGTGGACCGGAGGGATTAAATTTGTAGCAATTTCACCAACCCAAGCCGCGACATTCGGTCGACCACGCGATCAAATGGTCCACCGTTTGGTAGAAAATGAGAGAGAATGAAGAAAAAGCATCGGACCCGAAAAAGAGTTTCAATTTGGCATAAACTAAAAAAAATGCATTCATCGTCTCTCTCTCTTCTCTTTCTCTCGCTATTGCCTTCATTGCCACTGCTTTCGTCGTCAACCACCACCTTCTTCGTCGTCGTTATCATCTCTGACCACCGTCTCTTCCTCTTCTTGTTCTCTTCCTCTTCCATTTTCACTATCTCATCCGTCATTCGTCGTCCTCCATAGTCGCCGGTCGTTCGAGTTCATGCCCCGTCGAAGCTCCACCACCGTTGTTCAATTCCGCCGGTCCAAAGATCTAGGAAGTAGAGGAAAGGGAGGGCGGTGAAGAGGATGCAGAGAAATGTTTCCCCTTTGACATTCGGACCTGAAAAAATTAAGCATTTACCCCTTCTCAATCAATTACGATACAAATTGGTGAGCCAAGTTTAAAGACCTCGTCAATTTGAAGTTCTTGGATCTACATTCCATAACTCCATTTGACAAAAAGGGTGAGACATAGAGAGAAGAGAGACGAGAGAGGAGAGATTTTTTAATCTTTTGGGAAAAATAACATTTTAGCCCAAGTTTAATTTTAAGTATTTATAAGTTGGCCTAATATTCAGTTAAATGACAATTTTGTCCTTGTGATGTGTGCTTGAATGTATTAGAATATAGGTAATTATAGGTATATATATAGGGATATACGTGTAATCTTTTCACTTGAGTCTTTTTTTGGTCTACGTGACTAAAATTAATTTAAACAAATAACCATTTTTATTAAATAAATAAATCAGACTCAATTTATTAATCTTCAATTTTATTATGAGCATGACTCATCACTTTTTATTATTAAATATTATTATCCCTCAAATCTCATTATCTCCTTTTTATATCATTTATAATTTTTTTGTCCAACTTATACATTTTATCTTATAATATGGATAATATATAGAAAAAAAAATAGACCAAAATTCTATTTTGGTCCTAATGCTTACCTACAGTTCACCATGATTGATTCTTGATTTCAAAAATCAGATGAGAATGAGTAAAGGAGAAAAAGAAAACTTTAGACTTGGGGATGATTACTGAAATGCAATGAAAGCCTGTTTATATAATTGAAAAAAAGAGCCCTTAAAAACAAAAAATTTTAGACAGTAGGCAACCTGGAAGGGTCTTAGCTTGAAGATCAATTATTGAGTCCACGCGTTAGTCTCGTGACTCGCTTGCCAATGCAAACAAGGTGAATGTTGTAAGCTTTATTGTTCGCAAAGAGTTAGACGTTTTGGTTAATAATGGTGAGGGAGCGGCACGTGCAAAGGGGGTGACCACATAACTAACTAACTCACTTATTTCATTAAAGCTACATTTGGGGTAAACTGCAAAAGTGTTCATTTCGTCTCTAAACTTTACATTTGCTGTCAATTTCGTCTTCAATTTTTCTTTGCTGTCAATTTCGTCCTCAAACTTTACACATGCTGTCAATTTCGTCCCTAATCTTTCACATTTTGGTCAATTTTATCCGTTGCTCTTACTTTAACCAAATAGTGACGACAAAATTTATGTGGCTAACGATATATAATGTAAAATTGATATAAAAAGAAACTCAAATCCTAACTTCGATTCAAAAACACTTCGATTCAAAAACACTCAAATCCTAACTTCGATTCAAAAACATTTGGGGTAAACTGCAAAAGTGTTCATTTCGTCTCCAAACTTTACACTTGCTGTCAATTTCGTCCTCAATTTTTCTTTGCTGTCAATTTCGTCCCCAAACTTTACACATGCTGTCAATTTCGTCCCCAATATATTTTTGCTGTCAATTTCGTCCCTAATCTTTCACATTTTGGTCAATTTTATCCTTTGCTCTTACTTTAGCCAAATATTGACGACAAAATTTATGTGGCTAACGATATATAATGTAAAATTGATATAAAAAGAAACTCAAATTCTAACTTCGATTCAAAAACAGGATGCAGTCTGTCGTTAATTTATTAAAAGAAGTTAGTCAAAGGATAAAATTGAAGAAAATGTGAAAGATCGGGGACGAAATTGACAGTTGATGTAAAGTTTGGGGACGAAATTGACAGCAAAAAAAGATTGGGGATGAAATTGACAGCTTGTGTAAAGTTTGGGGACGAAGCTGACAGCAAAAAAAGTTTGGGGACGAAATTGACAGTTGGTGTAAAGTTTGGGGATGAAATTAGTACTTTTGCCAAATTATAATTAAGATTTAAGACATTACACGTGCTGAATAAATAAGTCTCTCTATAGTAACACATACACATATACAAAGACAGGCAGTATATATGATGAGTATGAGACTAATGGAAGGTGAGACGTCGAGGTTCAAAAGGCGATCCGGGAGAGGCATCACTAGTAGTTTGAGAATCTCCTAGCCAAGCATCCTGAACTTGAGCTGCAAACTGCAAATTCCACAATACATCCTCAATGGAAGGCCTTTCTGCTGCCTCTTTCGCTAGACACCTCGCGCAAATCTCCATCATTGTCTTCAATGATTCATCCAAGCATGCATTCCCTATTCCTCCATCCACGATGCTCCTCCTTCCTTCCTCATCACCCACTATACTTGCTTCAAACTGCAATCATATATATATATACATTATTATTATTGATCACTTGGTGACTAAAACACAACCATCATAAAGGGACCCCATTCTGTTATTAATTACCAGAATCTTTAGAGCATCCACCTCATTCCTTGACTTTGCTGCCCTTCCCATAATCACTTCCTGTAGTATTACTCCAAACTCGTATATATCAGCCTTCTCTTCATGTTTTCCACTGCAAAACACACAACATATTACAGGATTAATTATCATTACTCAGCCCTCTTTCACATTTGAAACAAGCAGTTTAGTTTCAAAACCAGACCTTCTTTTGATGCTATGACTTGTGAATGCATTGGAAGAAATTCCCTCTCTAACCTGCAAGGATGTGTTGACATGAGTACCAATTGAAGCCTCTTTTCTAAGAAAACGCGATTAAATGTTTCATACCTTTCCCATGTCAGCTAGAAAGGACAGGTTGTAGCTGCAAATTTTTGCAACAAGATTCCGATCCAATAAAACATCTGTAGATTTGAGATTGTTCAAATATACTCCAGGGACGATTCCTGTGTGCAAAAATTGGATACCCTTTGCTATTCCAATTGCAGCTTCAATGCGTTGGGTCCAACTAAGAGATTTTCTAGAGTGCCTATCTGCTTAACATGAAAGAGGAGAATCTATTGTCACTATCCATCCTTCATAGCAATTTCATGTTATAATAATATATATCATAATTAATGATGTTTCAATGAATTATTACCAGAGATCCAGCTCTTGAGTGTGCCATTTGGTACGTATTCGAAGACCAGGAAAATTCTGCTCACAGTAGAATCTTCTAAATAACATTCAAAGCAGTGTCCAAGAGAACTGACTAAATGACAATGCCTGAGTTTGGATATCAGTTCTATGTGGTGCATAAAGTTATGAGTGCTGTATCCTTTTCTCATTTTTAAGCATCTGATGGCAACAAGAAAACCATCCCTCAGCCGTCCTCTGTACATCTGAGACAAATAAGCATAAGGCGTTATATAATATAAGAACACACACTACATAGATGTTAAAGACATATAATGTTTGGTTTACAAGTTCTAGTTTTAACTTCAAGCCTGATGGTGAAGTAGTTGAATTATAGGCAAAGCTGCAGGCTTTGCCTATAGTTCAACTACTTCAACTTCAGGCCTATAATAAAGCATATAACTATAAGTCACAAAAGAATTCTGGGACCATTGATGATTAATCCAATTAATGAAAACAATCAGAAAAGGCAAGCTTCAAAGGAAATGCTAGCTCTTTGTATATGAAAGTCAGTTCAAAACAAATGGATACCTGCCCATGAGAACTTTCGCCCATGAAAGAAGCTGTGTCAAAGTTGTTTGTTGCTTCCTCAATCTCCTCCAGAGAGAAAGTTCGATAACTTGGCAGGCCAACCGTTGCCAACTTCATTGTTTGAGATATGTACCCTTTAAGTACAAGAGAAAGAGATGGTAAGTTGGTAAGCATATATGTTAAATGTTAAAGAAGCAGACTCTGATTACTTCTTCAGCTGCAATCAAACAGATATCAATTTTTTAATGTGTGTCTAAGCCAGACACTGAGAGAGACTTACTTGCATCAGAAAGAAACTTTGATGTGTACCCGGAAGCGGCATTCTCTGATATTAATCTTGTTGGAGGATTCTTAGTTTCTTTACTTGCATTTCCACTTCTGATAATGAAGAAAATCAACGCAAGGAATGCTACTCCTCCAAGAGTCCCTCCCACTATCCTAAGGGAAAGCCCTACCTTAGATACATCTTTCTGCTTCTTACTCTCAGGGACTATTCCAACAGCTATGGCTTCAGTATGGCAAAATGGCAGTAAGTGCTGATTCTGATTCATATCTTGAAGACAATTTCTAGAATACAGGACAATCCTATCATTGGATTCTGATAGTAAACACCTAGGTAAGCTTCCAGTCAAGAGATTTGAGGAAAAATCCACAACTTTGAGTTCAGAACTGCAAGTTATATTTTCAAAAAGCATCCCTGAAAGTTTGTTTCCAGATATGTTGAGATAAGAAATAGAAGGAAGAGATAACAAAGCTGGATGGAATGGCCCCACAAATGAATTTGATGAGATATCAAATCTTTGAAGCTGATAATACGAGGTCACTTCAGAAGGGACACCCGACCTGAACTTATTATTTCTTAGTACAAGAGAGACCAACTTGTTACTAAGTCGAGGAAACTGAGGTCCAAAAGCATTATCATCCAATTCCAGCACTTGAAGATTTGTCAAACTCCTCAAATCAGGTACTGATCCATAAAAGTGATTATGTGAGAGTGAAAGAATCCTCAGATTCCCCAAGCTACCCAAAGAATATGGTAAAGACCCGTTCAACATATTATTTTTCAGACTTAGCACAGTCAAGTCTGGAAGTGAATCCAGCCAATCAGGAAGCTGACCAGAAAACATGTTGTCATCAAGAATGAGTGTTTGGAGACTAGACAGTGATGAAAGCTCCTGAGGAATGGAACCATACAGAAAATTTGAACTCATGTTAACTATTTCTAGTGATGACAATCGAGCAATCTTACCAGGAAGTGGACCCCATATGCCTAGAGAAACTAGTGTGAGAACTTTCAAATGGGGAAGCCTAGCTAATGTTGTGATGAAGGAATCTATTGAGAAATTCTTAGGAAGTAATGGAGCTCTCGTTTCACCTATTATGTGAAGCTGGGTTATGGTATCTCCATAGCATACAACAGTTTGAGAAGAGTTTGATTCAGGGCTGCAAAAGTCTGTGTTGCTTTTCCAGCTGCTTAAAGCAGTAGGAAAGTTCAAGAGTCGTTTGATTCTAAGAAGAGTCTGGGGTTGGGAGGATTGAAGTTGCTCTGTGTGATGGAGAGATAGTAAAAGTGTCACAAAAACCAGAAACATTGAAGATTGAAGTTGTTTTGCCATTAAAAAATGAACAGGAGGTTTTCTTAGTATTCTAGAAACTACAAAGAGCTTCAGAGTTGAGAAGATGGCTCAAAATTAAAGCTTGAGAAGCCCTGCAGTTACAAAAAACATGTTAGTTTAAACAGACTGTCCAGAAATTACAAGATTATGTTTAATTAATCAAATTCTTTGGCTAAATTTCTCTGAGATTGATGACTCAAAGAAATACCATGTTTCATGGAAAACCAATAAGAGTATAACAAGCTCATAAAAGGTTAGCTATAATTACCCCCAACAGAGTGGGTGAACAAATCAATTTGAGTGCTGCTTAGTACAGATATGGTTCTTCTCTTGCTAATGCAACTTTAAACAAGCTTCCTCTGAAGCAAAGTCGCTAGTAATAAAAGTGACCCAGATTGAAAAAGTTAAAAACAATATAAACGTGTCTCTATCTGCACCTACTTTATAATCTGAAGAAACAAACCATAATGATTATAACAACCTACCAATGACAAGTCTCCAAAGAAACAAGCTTCCCAGGTGTTAGCACTTGTGGCGTTGGGAAGAAAATAAGAGAGCCAGAAAGCACACACTGGATTACCTCACAAACCGACACAGACACTACACCATTGTGAGTCTGAAAAGTTGTCAAATTTGTCTACCATGAATTTCCCGGGAAACAAACTGTTTGGTTTCTGAAGGAAAAAGAAAAAGGAAGATTCGTGAGCTTTATTCCTCGATAGTCGAAATGATGTCCTAAACATGAGCATGTGGTGTCCAGCAGATTTTGTTGAAGCAGCTAGTTTTGTACTTTATTTTCGTTTCATGTTTTGGAAGGGAATTAATTTAGTGGAGGTGGCAGTCTGTGACAGTTAAGTAAGCGTAGACTATGGCTTTCTGGGATCAGTAAGCCTTAGCTTTTCTGTGTAAAGGATAATTCAGCTGAGTAGTTAGTTATGGACACGTGGATTAGTTATGAACACGTGGACATTAGTTAGTTTACCAAATTCTNGGCGCCTCTCTCTCTCTCTCTCTCTCTCTCCTACCAATTCTTACTGCTCTTTCATTTTGTGCCAACACTCACAAGTCACAAAGCAATGATATGTCACTCTTAAGTCTTAAGTCTTCAACTTCAAGTCTCTCACTGGAATTCAGCATCAGAACACAAATAAGTTCTTGAAAATGGAAACCTCCTCAAATGATTTTTTATTCTTTTTTGTTGAATGCTCCAAACGATAGCCTAATAGGATGAACAAATCCTTTGCTTTCTTCCTATTTTAGAATCGTCAAGCAATTGCAAAAGGCATATCTTAAAATTACAGTTTTGTTGTTTTTTTTTCTTAAATCAAGAAAATTTGATTCCATCTGAAACTCAGGTGAAACTAGATGGACTCTTGTCATGATTACCGCAAGATAGAAAAAGGGAACTGGAAGCTGCTTACAAAAAAAAAATTCTCATCACCTTGAGTGCTTTTAATTTTGATTTTTTTTTTCCTTTTTTTCTTTTTCCTGTTTCTGTCTTTTACATGATTTTACAAACTATATGTTCTTGGTCTAAAAATGAAAAATTATAGCTGACCAATTATTTTCCACTTTAGGTTAGAACCATAAAAAAAGGTAGGAGTTATATATTGTCGGTGGTGGATTAAAGAAGTGTCACGGCTCCCAAACACATTGGGTGTTAACTGTTTGAAGCGTTCATGAGTCACCCAGAAACTGTAGCAACAGGATGAAGCAAATAATCATAGTTTTAAGAGCTTTATCAATGATGATGGAGGAATATTAGTAAGCCCACCTGTTTGATTAGTTAATTATGTTTTTTTCCCCTTTGCCTTCGGCTCCCAAGAGTGAATCATTTTAAAAGGAAATTTCAGAGGTTCAAACTTCAAACACTTAATGGGAATTTGGTTTTAAAAAAGTTCGTTTTTGTTCTTCTATGGACCCTAAAGGTGGATAGTGTCATCATTAGGGACACTCCTTTAATTTCAGATGGGGCCTAAATTAGCAGGAAAAAGAAATAAGTGGGACTACTACATTAAAAAGAAAAAAGAATTATCCCACTCGGCATAATATCACAAATTGGCTAGTTAGACTTAAACCTTTAAAGGAGAGATCATCTTTGTAGTCACTTTATTGAATCAATTTGAATTATCTCGGTTATATTCTTATGGATGAACCCTAAGCTCCTACAAATTAACACGTCGGGGGAGCAGTGATAAACCCAAAAAAAAACAAAGAACCCCAACGTTGTTATCTAGTAATGTTAATCATTTTATCATCCGTATTTATTAGTTTAATTGTACCTTGGTCTGTCTTTAAGAAATTTTTGGTCAAAAAGTTTACTTTCGATAAATTTAATTATGTCATACTGAATACTGATGCGCTTGCGTAATGGGCTCATCACGGTAACATTTCAAAGATAATAGTTTGATGGTTTCATATTTTTCTTTCTCGTGGGAACGAGAAAGTTTAGATGAGTTGGGTTTTAGGGTTTCCAAGATATGCCTCAAAGCTCTATGAGCATTTATAGAGATACTTACATATCACCTATCAACAAAGTCCTCACATTAATAACGAAATTCAAATTCACGATCTTGTAAGTTATGAGTCAACTCTTTGACAACTCAACTAACTTTTATTAGCTATGGGTTTCATATTTTACTAGGGCCCTGCAAGTCGACGAACTTAGTTTCTTTCTTTTATTTCTTTTAACATTACAAGTCGGACATAGTTTAATGAATTATGTTTCCAATAAAAAAAAAATTTAAAGATATGGTAAAACCATAAAAGTCAAGAGTTTTAAGTTTTATACTTATTTAATAAAAAAAACATTTTTAACTCTCATAGAGTTATTAACAAACGATGTTAAAATATTAAGCCACTAAGAGTGATATTTATTTTTAGAGTAAACTTCTGTTTTAGGCCCTAAATTTGTTCCAAAATTGCAATTTAATCCTTAGATATTGGAAATATATTTTGTTAGTTTCTAATTTTTTTTGTACAAACATCAACTGTTTAGTCTTCAAATAGTTGATATTTGTAAAAGAAAATCAATTTAGTCTCCAAAGAGTTGAAGTTTGTAAAAGAAAATCAGTGACAAAAAATGTATTTATTATATTCAAGGACTAAATTATAGTTTTGGAACAAATTTGAGGACTAAAAACTATATTTTCTCATATATATATTGAAAAGGTGGTGCCTCATCGTCAGTTCCTGGCGATGGAATCCCAGTTGCTCGTTACCTCGACCCAGTGACTGCTGCGAAGAGGGGGTTCACGGTCACTGAACGGAAGGACATGAAGACTGGTTGGGGGGGTCCCACCATGGAGCCTGACCTGTGGTGGAGCATCCAGTCAAAGCTGATGCGCGCGGAGGCTGACGGCGCTGAGGCTTTGTGCCGTGCCCGAGGAGTAGTGGCCTGGGCATCGCCGCAAGGACTGCCCTGCAACGTGCCTATCGATCCCAAGATCGTCCTGGAGAGGTCGAAGTTCGCAGAGCCTGCCGAGCTGGCAACCCTGAACGAGACGTTCTTCGCCCCGGGTACTCCGATGAGGAGGCTGGGGCATGTCGCCCGTCATATCAAGGAAGGCGTTGATGGATGGGGCAGCGAGAGGTACAGCTTTGCGCACGAAGGGGGCTTCTTGTTCAACGAGTATGTCCTCCAGAATGTGGGAATACGGTTTCCCTTCTCGGATTTCGAGATGGAGGTTCTGAACTACATGAACTGCTCCCCGGCTCAACTGCATCCTAACTCGTGGCGGCTTCTCGCCATTCTTCAGAATGTGGCGGCGGAGCTGGAGGTGGAGCTGACCGTGAAGGTCTTATTCTGGGCGTACCGGGTGGAGTGTAAAAATGGAGGGTGGGTGAGCCTCCATTGCATGAACAAGCCCAACAGGTATAGTGTGCTGTCTGCTAATGTTAGCAGTGTGAAGAAATGGACAAACTACCATTTCTTCGTTTCTTGGGAGCCGG
>QANZ01049567.1:23875-62376 GCA_003254925.1 Chamaecrista fasciculata | reverse complement strand
AAAAAAAAAAAAAAAAAAAAAAAAAAGGAAAAGGAAAAAGAAAAAAGAAAAAAAGAAGGAAGAAAACAATAAACAGTGTTATGATTATTACTATCTCCGCTTCCCACCCCCATAGATTGATGGGAAACTGGCGGTTACAGCGTCCCCTGTTTTGAGGGTTAAATCGGTGAGTGGAAGGTTGAATTTACCAAAATGCCACCTGGGTTTGATGGTTTCTACAGTAATGAGGAAAGAAAGTTCAAACCAAGGTGCCAAATAAATAGAAAATAATTAATGGATGTGGAAAAAAATTAAGTCTCATAAAATGAAACAGAGGAGTGATGAGTTGTATAGTTAGGGCAGTTTGCATGGTTCGATGTAATAAAAAAATGGAAGCAATGAGAAAAGTTTAACAAGTGTCACAAAAAAGCTTATGTTTCATAGGCTCACAATGCCAACTGGCCTATTTGAGTTATAAAATTGAACAACGGTAATGAATATAATTAGGGGTGAGCAAACCAACCCGTCAACTCGCGAGCCCGTAAAAACCAACTCAACCTACAACTATGAGTTAGGTTGGTTTGGGTTCGCGGGTTGGTTTGGGCTTAAAATTTCCAACCTGCAAATGTACGGGTTGGGCTGCGGGTTCATAGTTTCTCAACCCAATCCAACCCGCGAACCCTCATATACTAATTTTTATTTTATTTTTCATACATGTTTATGTATTTTTTTTTATAAATTTTGTACGTTTTCTTATGTATTTATATTATTAGTACTTCATATATNGCCGTACCCGTATCGAATACGTACTCGTATCCGTATTCAATGAATACTCTTGGATACTTTTAAAATATTATAAAAAGTAAATTTTTATATTTTTTTATAAAATATCACTATATTTTTATCTTATTTCATTTTTGTTGTATTAAAAATTTATTCTTTTTAGATTAATAAACAAAACATTAGAAAAAGCATATAAATTTATATTTTATAACTTTTTATTTAAATAAATATTGCCGTACCCATATCTTATAATTTTCAAAATTAACGTATCACATACTCGTACCAGTACAAGTACCCGTACCCGTTCTAGTACAACCTAGACTCAACCCAACCCGCAGATTGATGCGCGGATTGGGCTGAGATTTTCCTTCAACCCGCTCCAACTCAGCTCGCGCTCACCCCTAAATATAATGGGCTTATTTTTAGCCTTGCCATGAAGATATTTGTATATTTCTATCCTCAATCATCCCACGACCCACATGACTTCCTGTGTTGCTTTTCATAGTCTTCCTCATATATTCTTCATTGTGAATTGTGATTTTTTATTGCCGTACAAACACTACATGTAAAAGATATTAGTTCATGATTGGTTGGTACAAATTTTATTTTAGTTTTAAATATTTAGTTAAGATTTTATTTTGATTTTAATATTAGCAAAAGTACTTTTTTCTTTAAATTTTATATCAGACTTAATTTTATTTACAAAATTTAATTACTGTCAATTTTATTTTTGAAGTTTTAGATTTTAGTTATTTTTATCATTTGTATTAATTTCATCAAATAATTAATGATAAATTCCATGTATTTTACTGTCTATAATGTAAAGTTAATAGAAATAAATAAATAAATAATTTTTCACTTACCTTGAAAATTGCGTGGAATTTACTTAATTTATTGAGTGAAATTAGAAAAGTGAACAAAATTAATAGTAAATAATTTTTAAAATGAAATAGAAAATTAATCTAAAATTCAGAAAACCGAAAAAATATTTTTTTTCCTTTAATATTTCATTTATTTCAAACAAATGTTGAAATTTTTAAATGGGTTTGACAGAATTTTAAATTTTGATCATGAAAAAAATTACTATTAAGTATAACATAAAAATGAAATACTGAATTGCATATACTTATACTTTATTTGATAAATTTTTATGCTAAAAAGTAACAAATCTATGAAAATTCACAATTTAACCGTCTCCTAGTCTAACAACATATTTTCTGAACACTTTTTGTACTGTGCCCGAAGTAAATATTAACTATGTTTAAACTAAAATAAAGCAATTAACAATAAATAAAAGGCTTATTCAATATTTATAAAATAGATAAAATACTTAAGACCTAAACCAGAATTTAATCCGAGTTAGATAAGTGTAAACCATTTCTCATAGTTTACTTCAATCAAATAAAATATCTGGTAAAAATTTCCACAAGCCTAACTTTTGGTGATTTTAATTCAAGTTTCAAATATTGTCTTTTTTCACAGGTTGCCAAAGCTTAGCTTGCAAATTGCTTTTCTGTGGATGAGAAAATGACAAGTAAAAATAATGAGTTATCATTGTAAATTTTAGTAACGGATCCTCTCAACTAATCACTCGATCTGTCCATTTGTCTCTATTTGAGTTAATCCGAGCCGTCAATAGAATCCAATGTTCCTAGCTTGTGCCACGTTGCCTTTCTTTTGAGACAATGCCTTCCTCAGCATTTCTTGAAACTTACTCCTCTTGCTTTCTAGTTCGTCTTGCTCTTCATGTCTTCCCAAAAATCACGATGAATATTTTGCTGCTCATCAAACGCATTGTCTTCATGTCTTTATTTGATAGTTGTGAACAGTTATTAACGGAGCATTTTAATAATCTACAAAAGTACTTATTGATGAGATTAATGGGTTGTGAGTTGTGACAGTAGTTTGATATGGTATGTGCAGAAGTTAAAATATCATATTCCAAGGAGGCCTTTCTAGTTTTTATTTTTGGTCAAACAAATCAAAGAGATGGTACCAGAGATGAAGAAATATTTGAGAATTCTGATTTTAAGTTGAAGGACGAAAATGATTTATAGTTAGCTTATCTTGCATTTCTGATTCTGTTTCTAGATAATATAGAATTTCTGATTATGTTTACAAATAACATCATGGACGACACAGAGTGTTTTGCTAGGATGCTTCAGTTCAAGCCATTCTCTTGGACTTGCGATATGTGTGTGGAATGCTGGCATCCCACTACGTTACCCATTAAGGAAAAAAAAAAGGAAATGACAGTATTTATCCTTCCTTTTCAAATATGGATACATTTGGCAAAGTAAATGACTAAGGTTAGGACATAGAAGCTTATGTGAAGACTGTTTGCTTGCAAAGTATCCACTATAACCTTTAGATGAATGGAGAAGCCATGGATGAATGGATAAATACTGTCATTTGCTATTTAGATGAATGCAAAAGCCAAGGATCTGAAGGAAAGTCCAAACCCATCGGATCCAAGTCATAATCAATATTCGATACAATACGCAGAGTTTCAATAAAAAAGGCAACGTGGCGTAAGCTGGAGACATTAGATTCTATTGACGGCTCAGATTCACTCAAATGGAGACTTTTTTTTTTGTCTAAACATGAACTTCATTCACGGAGAAATGAGTACAACAGCACAAGGCTATACAACAATAGGAGATATAAACATGGCCTAAATCTAACAATAAAGCTCAGTCATGAACTCTTAGAATTGATTACAAAAAAGAATCAAAGGAACTCAGGCAACACACCTAAGAAAAACAAGAAATAAATTCAGATCTCCTTTGAAAAAGATTTACTCCAATATTTAAAAATACAGAGAAAAAAAAAAGAAGAGGTAGAGGCAACACACCCCTCTTCACTCTTAGAGGAAGGCTCTTCCCATTTTCCTCCAACATGTTTAGAAAAAAGAGTAGATCTACAAATAACATTTTTTAGAAAAAAAAAAAAGAAGATAAACACTTCCCTAATGAAAGAGGAACGCTTCCTTAATGGAAGAGGAACACTTTCCTAATAGAAGTAGAGACCTCCCTAATGGAGGAAGAGACAAAATATATACCTAAAATACGAAAGGAGGGGCCATTGGTTTATAGCCGGAGTCGCTGAAGAAGCCGCCGCCGAAGACGTTGCTACTGCCTTCTCCGGAGACGCCATGGCCAACGACCCCTCAAAGGGGGTTTTGTTCTTCGCGAACCCTACAGAGAAATTTCGCAGCGGCTAGGGTTTTTTTAACACACTCAAATGGAGACAAAATGAGCCAATATTTAGAAAGAGTGTCATGGATGATTATGGACAAGTAAGACCCAATGATCATAAATGTTATGGATGATTATGGACAAGTAAGGCTCAATGATCAAATATATTGGGTTAATGAATATTGGATTAGAGGTGTGAAGACTTGGAGGCCATGTGACCCAAGTGAAGTGTGTTATGGAATGTGGTTAAATAGTCATGTGAAGAGGGGAACTGGGTAGAAATATTGTTAGGAATTTCTCTCTCTAGATTCTCTCTCCTTCTCTCTGATTATGCTTCTCTCTCTCTTCTTGCTTCTCTTTCCCTTTTGTCTCATTCTTATCTTTAGTCCAGAATTGTGGCTTTTGTATTTCGATTATCAATGAATATCCATTATATTTGAAGGGCTTCTCTA
This sequence comes from Chamaecrista fasciculata, assembly GCA_003254925.1. NCBI lineage: Eukaryota > Viridiplantae > Streptophyta > Magnoliopsida > Fabales > Fabaceae > Chamaecrista > Chamaecrista fasciculata. Next base: position 57,965 of record QANZ01049567.1, on the reverse strand, counting down.
TTATGTTATTTGCATATAACAATTGAGTCAAGTCTTCACACCTCTAATCCAATATTCATCAACCCAATCTATTTGATTATTGGGTCTTACTTATCCATAATCATCCATAATGTATCATTGGGCCTTACTTGTCCATAACCATCCATGACAAAAAGTTCACATAATTTTGAGTGAGTTAGCTCTAACCAGAAAAAAAACATTGAGTGAGTTAGCGGGTTGGGCTGAAACCTGCCAACTCACTCTGTTTTTCTTTTCCTCATTGATTTTTTTTTAGTAAACCCCTCATTGATCTATTTTAAGAGTAATTGTCTACTAGACACCAATTGCCTTGTTTTTCATTTGTTCTTAACTTTGACCGAAAAGTCTATTATTGAAAGGTTAAAGCACGTTCAAAGTAAAATCACTTCGATATCTTTAAATTATGGAATAAGTTTTAGCTATATTTATAATTTTCTTTATAAATTATATTTCGTAAAGTTTTACATTTCACTCAATTATAATAATAAAATTTTATATTTGACTTAATTATACATTAAGATTTAATACCGTCTAAATCATTAAAAAAAATGTTGACTGATGTAAATATCTCTGGAATAATAATTGACAAAAAAAAAAATTATAAGTGTTAGAGTAAAATTTGTATGAATACGAAACTTTTGGAGTATAATTAATACTATAAAAGATATGAGGTTAAAGGTGTAACAAAAAGAAATACAGGACCAAATTGAAACTTGAGAAAAAGAGATGGGATCAAAAATGTATTTTAACCTATAAAGTTTGAGGAGGAACAACAAATTTCACTTCAATTATTAAGAGTAAAAATTTTCTTTTTAATTTTCTGAATGGTAAGCAGGTCAAGGAGTGTCAAATGCAGTCCTTAGTTCTCACGTTATATATATTCCATTTCCGAACGCTCAGTGGAGTGGAGAAGGTGACTGGGTAGCAGTTTTCCAGGGATCTTTATTCGCCAACGTTTCTGGTTTTCGTTTCTTCACAGGCCCTCCCTAATGAGGTATTCCCTCTTATCCACTCGATTTCTATGCATCCTCTTCTCTCCCGAATTTCCCTTTTCTTTGGATTGCACGCGACCCCATTGCCTAGAAAAAAAAACCTATGTAGGAAATCGCATAATGGGCACTTTTCGGGTTCGTAATACTCCATTTTCGGGTTCAAATGCGGCAATGTTGAGTTTATTTTCCCTTCCTCTTGATGGAACCAAAACTCTTCGCCTTTTTATAAAGATAATGAGTTGGAATTATGGAAAATGGTTTGGACTCTGCTATTATCGATCCTAGTTGTTTTTTAGTGTTGTTCTGAGTCTGTTGTAGCTTTTTTTGGAAAAAATATATTCTACTGATGAAATTTCTTATGTTATATATATTATATAATATATGCAGTCGCCAACCTGAAGTTCTCTGGGCGCAGCGCTCTGATAAGGTTTATCTTACTGTTGCTCTACCTGATGCCAAGGATGTTTCGATTAAGTGTGAGCCTCAGGGTTTATTTTGTTTTGCTGCCTCTGGAGTTCAAGGTGAATCCTACCAATTCAGCTTAGAACTTTATGGATCGATCGCATCTGAGGTGAGCAGTGACTTCTACTATATCATCTCCTGGCTACAATAGGGATTCTATGCGTGTTTACGTGGACTCATGTTTTGTGGTTTTTATGTACTGCTATGACAACTATTGGAGACCGTTCATATTGGTTTGCTTTTTTATACTCATGTAGTGTTGCACACTTCTTTGACCCTTCCCTTTAACTGTAGTCCTCCTTATGCTTTCTGACTTTCTCACTTTTTCAATCTGGAGAATTTGTAAATCTTTTTGTGTTGTCCATCCCAGCAATACAGTGTGTTTTTTTTTCTTTCCTAATCTTAACTTAATTTGCTGCTATACTTATGAGTTTACCACACGATTCTTATCTCCTTTTTACTCACATCATCACACCATCACGGTTTAATGTGTATTGCTCTGACGACTATTACTGTTCCTATTGACACCTAATTCTCAAGCAATTGCTTCTATTGATCTTTTCCTAATTCCCAATATACCTTCTTTTAGTTTGTTTATCATAACGAACTTCTGCAAAAGTTGTAAGGTCATATTTTTTGAAATTGTTATTGCGGTGTAGGGTTGTAAAACTAAAACTGGCTTAAGGAACATATTCTGCTCAATTCAGAAAGAGCAGAAAGGGTGGTGGAAAAGGCTACTAAAGTCTGAAGAGAAACCTGCTCCATACCTGAAGGTTGATTGGAATAGATGGTGCGATGAAGATGATGAAGAATCAGCTAGTAAGCTTGTTTAACTGTTCCTTGATGCTAGATTTTGATTGCCATTTACAGAACTTCGACTAACATAAAATTGAGGATTCATACATACTTGATGGTTGGTAGTTAAGGCTAGTTGCACAACTGTATAGGTGGATTTCCAGTCACTATTCATGTCATGTCACTTAATGTATTCAGAATTCATTTAATGTATGAACTAAACCGAGAAACTTCTGTTCCGGAAACCATTCTTGCAGTTTCCATTCTCTAGGCCAGTAGGGCGGTTTTAGTAACTGGCGCAATATCTTGAAATTAGAGTGCTGTACACTACGGCCCTTTGACACAAACTATCCATCAAGGCATCACTACTATTTTGCTCCGTGATTTGTAAATGCGTGTTGCCCTGGAAAACCTTTTTAATCCCTTTTCTAAATGAAACGATTGTGTAAATATGGTATGGTTCTGCCTGCAGATTGCTGATTTTCAAGGAGAGGGGATTTTTTTTTTTTCTGTTTTCCAATTACACTTATTAAGCTCGTTTGAGGCCCACACCATCATGAACTTTCATTAATCTGTTGCTAACTGACTTAACTCTCTGGAGTTTAAATTTAACTTGTGATTTTGTCTTCTTTTCTTCAACTGGATTGTGTTTTGTGGTATATGAGCGAAGTACTCATTAGGTGCTTGAGAAATACATATAATTGAATAACCTGTTGAGTGAATTTTAATGTTACTGTGTTGACTGAGCTTTTTGTGGATTTATGCAGCTGATGAGGCATCTGATGATGATGCTCGGGTAATTTGATTCTCACTGCTCATTTCACATAATACAAGTTTTACAGTTTAACCAAACTCCCTGTTACCTAATTTTGTCTATTGCATTTTCCTTTAATCAGTTTATTGGTCAAGATGATGGAAACAGCGATGACGAGGGAATGTTGTGTGAGTGTCCCCCTTAACTCCTATTTTAGACTTTAAAATTATGTTTAGGCGTTTTCCGTTTGTGGCTGACATAGTTTGCTAACATAAGCATTCTGCTGAATTGCTGGTACCTTTTATTTTTCCGTACAATTGTAACTGAGGTATATAGTATTCATATCGAGTGTTGAGTGCTACAGTGCTACTTATAACTATTGAGGTCATCGTGCATTTGTGATTCTTTCTCGCCTTACACCTGATATAAATTGAAATTTCTTGCAGATTTGCCTGACTTGGAAAAGGCAAGAGGATAGCAACTCTAACGCAACTAACAAGGGATAAGGATAAAGTAGCATTTTGGGGAGGAATCTTATAGAACTATTACTTAGATTGGTACATTAAGGCAGTTAGTTTACTTGATCAGAATGTGATGTTATTCGACTTGACTGCTACTGTCTTTGTACAGGATCTGATTGAGTCCTAGAAAACATAGACATATATATATGTGTGACTGCATGGTGAAATTCTAGCATCTAATCAGATTACTTCTATTCACGAATCGAGCTTTGTACAAATTTTTGGCCAACAACAAAGATGCCCCATAATTTATTATACATGATAAGCAACACCAGCCCAGGTTAATTCGTTTTCATAAGGTGAGACACAACGGCTAATTGGAACAGGAATGACTGGAATTGAGACACAAAGATGTCCCTTAAAAAGTGATGTGTGTGTGTATTCTTGCCCCTCCTGTTAAGCATAACTATTCTTTTCGGAAAATAACTCAAAAACAGTGGGAGACACAAATTATAGATCTTGATCAAATTCATGACTTGAACTCAAAGATAGCATTACGATAACTGATACGTATTGGTGGTTGAGAAGCACCATTTTCTGTATATCAGAATTGAGGAAATGCAGAACATAGAAAATGTGTCATCTCTTTGCGATTGACACAGGCTTGACTACTGTACAGTGCTTTTTGCAGCATTGAGATAACTACGTAATGCACGTTTCCTCCGGAAACCCCTTTAATCTCTTCTGTTATTCGAATACATTATATTCTTTATTGAAAGAGTAGAAACTTCATCTTTTGTACATGTATTTTTTGCAACCAGGCAAGCTAAATACAGATTATTATGCAATATGGTGGTGCTAAGGCTACAAATATAAGGGACAATCCCATAACAACAGGGAAACATGTCATTCATCAGTGTCAGGAGTCTTCTGATCAACCATGCGAACAGGAATGACTGGAATTGAGTCCCACCATTCCTTGAGTCTTCTGTTCCCTGTTCCAGAAGACTTTGAAGATTTGGATGTCATGGTGAAGGTTTGCAGTATGATACCCATAATGATGAACTTAAAAGGAATTACTGCCAAAATGATAGCCAACCCGCACAATGCCACCATAACTGTGTTCGCATGCTGCCTCAGAAACAATGATTAACATCAATAATACAAAATATCTCCTTGTAATATAGAAGACACTACTCATAATCAAACATTCAAACAGGATTATTAATTGTAAAGTACAAGAGTGGCAAGTTAAAGGGAGTACCTTGTGAGCCTTCGAAATAAGTATTGACCATATCTTTAGTATGGTTACATTGGCTATCTGCGTCATCTCGTGAACAGTGTACAATCCTTGTTGGGCAGACACAATACTATCCATCGTCGATTGATCTGAGGCTGTATTAATTACTAACTCGTTCCATTTCTCATTCATCCTTTTTCGTCTTGCCTCAGACATCTTTACTATCACCCACATCAGAAAAATTGCCAGTGACTTGCCAACCCACTCCCTGCATTGTTTAGGTGATGTTATCTGATTGGACCAAATATCGTTCCTTCCAGATTTTTCAATACAATTCATATGTGAAAAGAAGTTTTCAAAAAATCACAATCACGTTATTAATTTGTTATATTGTAATTATAAAATCAAATAGTTAAAAGATAAAGGTTGTATTTAAGTTTTCTCCTATCTAATTTTGTGCTTTAGCTAAAGTTTACTCTGAAAATTTATGCAATTCACACAATAAGGGCGTCCCTAGTGCACAAGGCTCCCACCAAGTGGGGCCTGGTGAGGGTCAGGATGTACGCAGCCTTACCCCTACTTTGCAGAGAGACTGTTTCCAGGATTTGATCCCGTGACTTTTTGGTCACCAAGCTTACCGTTGCGCCAAGGCTCACCCTCATGCAGTTCACACAATATGACAACTATATTTGTAAAAAAGGGCACCGGGAAATTTAAGAAAGAAAAAGAACAAGAACTTACATATAGGTTATTATCAAAGATGCAGCAAGCACAGTAAGAGTAGCCATTGGCCTTTGCCATGAGACGATTTCTTGAAACCAAGGGACTACGCGTTTAAGGGGCTTTAGTAGCTCCTATAAATAAATTCCAAGGAAATGAATGAGTCTCAATTCCAAACAGGTTATGTTTTCTCTCTCCACTTTAGACAAACCATTTCATCAAAGTCAGGATAACAGCTTAAAATATCTTAAAACACTCACTCAAGCAAATCCAAATTTTAAACTGCAATCGTCTTTAACCAATATGCCAACCTAAAACTCCCCACTTTCACTTTCCCCAGGAATTTTTTTTTTAATTAAATAAGTCTGTGATATTTCATATTTTCTGAAATAAGTTGATCATTCCACTTTGTACAAGCAGGTGACATATACCACACTGCTCATTATTGCTCACAACAGTTCATGAACTGAGGAAAAATTAATATGACCCTTTCATACAGATCAAATGCTTACCATTAGAACCATAGCACTATCTGTGACTCCCTCCTCTTTTAATTCTTCCGTAGTAGCTTTTGCAACAAGAATTTCCTTTTCCTCCTCCCTAGCTTGATTAATAGCAGTCTCCAACATGGAGACACTTTCTTCATTTGGGCCGCCAACACCTTCATATGCTTTAATAGCCTCCTGTTCATCAGAAATTACGGGCCTCGAAATGCTCATACTTCTAAGGATTGAACTAGCGCTACATGGGTGTCCACTATTAACCTTCTTGAGGCTTTCAGCAAGGCCTTCTAGCACATAATCTCCCTTTGGTATATCATCATATAAGGAAAAAATTAAAAACTTCGTTGGAGTAGGAGGTGATATTCTTAGCATCTCTCTTGCTGCATGGAGCCTTATGATCCCTAATATTGTCCTGGCATGCATCTCCCACGTTCGTATTGGGCATTCTATCTTGTATTTTGATAAAAACTGGTGAAGCAACAAAATTTCCTTTATAAGTGCGAGCCAATGGTCCCTTCTTGTGGAACTTGTTACTTCTGGAAACTCCAGGGTAACTCCTTCTGATCTACAAGATTCAAGCAGAAAATGGCAATTCATATTGATTCCTCTGATGGTTTTTCCTATGATATTAAGGTAGTATGATCGATCACTCCATCAGAATCAAAACTTTCTCAACCTTGTAGCCTTAGGAGGAAGAAAGAAATTACACTTGAGAAACCAGAAATTAAGAAAATATCAACACTTCTTGGGTTCTTAAGTTGAGCATTATCTAGAATCTAGATCATACTGATACATATGAGGGGCAGAGTTCCACAAATTTTATGGGCTTTGAAAACAAACTCATTAAAAAAGTTTGTGATGACAGAGGCTTAGAGTCTTGAGCGATTTCATTTATCTGTTACCTGGCAAAAATTGAGAAGCCATGGATCTTCTGGCAAATAATATTGTATAAGCATTAAATATACCATATCCATATTTTTAATCCACTGAAACTTCATGCACAAGTGGAACTATAACTGCTAAAATCTTACAAGTCAGGCGAGCTATAGACTATAGCCTTGTCAAAAAGCGGAGCTCCCCAAGGTCCTGTGGCAGTTGGTTTCACAGTGTGCTCAATGTCCTTAGAAAGGTCCATTTTTAGAGCATCATCATATTTAATCACTCCCGATGCCTCAAAGTAAAGAGCATAGTTGCTCAGTGTAAGCCTACCTGGAAATTCAAATTAAGAGTGAGAGAGGATAAACAACATTCACATTCTTATATAATTAACTTTATTTATAGATGAAACTAAACTAGTCAGATTGAAAAAAATACAGACCAGGCCAGCTCGATGTTCCAATGTGTCGAACGACTCTCTGAGACCCTGCTGTTCCCTCCACATGTAAGATAAATTCCTCATCATCCAGCTCTATGCCATTTGGGGTTGCTTGATTTTGCAAATGTCTTAAGCACCTAATTAGAAAACATGAGATAGAGAGTAAAAATCTGGAACATTTTCTAATAATGCACAAGTATTTTGGTTAAAGCTAAGAGTATTGTAATTAGAGGTCCACCACCATCCAAGAGATCAGGAAAGGTTTTCTCCTCTTCTAAATGGAAATTATCCTGCAAGAATTATACCTAGAATTGCATATCTCATCTGTTCATCACAAAAGATATGCCAAAGTAACAATTATATCATCCAATTAATACCCAAATTTATCCCACAAGAAGCCCAGCATTCTAAATTAGTGAGGTCTTATTGAGTATAAGGGGAATTTCCTGCCACTGCACTCAATCAAAACCATGAATTCATGTAAAGTGCATGAGAAACATAATATCTAGAATCAGATGCATTACTTGTCAATTTCTTTTAAGAACGTGTCGTATGCTGGAAAGTGTAGTCGAAAGCCTGTTGGTGCTGTTAAAGTTTCAAAAGTAAACCGTGCATTTACAATATCTGCTGCTAATGGAACTAACGATGCCAACCACACAAATGCATCTTCTCCAACATTGGGATCACTACTAACCTGTAAAAATCATGTAATTAGGAAAAGAAATATTAAATGAGGTCACAAGGCAGTGACAGTCAAAGAATCCCCGAACCTAAATCTTAATGTATAAATCTTTTACTTATGCCCATTCGTCAAAGTAGTTTTGCTTTAATGCAAGAAAAACAATCACACAGTTACACTCTGTCTAAATTCTAAAAGACTAAATGACTAATAAAGAAATTAGACTGTAAGTCTCATATTGAGGGGCAAGGATCTTACAAGAAGTGGCATGAGGTCTGAATAAAACAGAGGGATCTCATCTTGTTCTTCGGCGACCTTAGTAGCAGTTATCTTTCCCTCTTCTTTCTCCTTTGCAACACACTCCTACAAACCTTGAAAAGTTAGTGATTTAATCAACCGTCTTAATTAGTAATTAACTGAATAGTCATTAACTTGTGTTTGGCATTGTGCAATTAACTGAAAACATATTAAATTAAGTTTGCTTTACTCTGCCACCCAAATTAATGTTTCAATTTAGAAAGGCAGGCACAGGAATATAATATTTGTGTTATAATGCGCACCGTTTGCTGGTCTTCATCATAGTAGCTAGGCCTCTCCCACGCAAGCATTATGTCATATGTGAATCTGCTGAATGATCCATCATTAATCTTTTCCTCTATGTTATTGTACATGTCACTAATAAGAGCCTTCTCACTGCAAAATTCCACTAATTTCTGGCAGAAGTTTCCAGATTCAGCATTCCATGCACCTTCAAACTCTCCAACTAATCCCTCCAACGGAATATCCAGCTTCCTAATTAATATATAATAATACCATTCAGATTCAGCCACGATTTCTGATTAATTTTGCTGAATGATAGTAAATTAAATCGTAATAATCGAATTAAGGGGAAATTAAGAACCTATATTTTATAAATTTCAGATTAATTGATTAGGAATCATCAGTTTGGTTTGACGGAACAAATGTAGAGAATGGGAAAGAGAGAATATTACTGTGCGCATCTGTGAACGACGTCCTCGGCAATGGAGGACAGATATTTAAGCTTCGTGGTTGCCATCACCGTCGTGGGGTTCATCTGTAGAGCGGTGGAAACTGGAGAGAGGGACCTGAATGCAAAAAATGTTTCGTTAAATAGGAGAGAGGCTGCAACGTGTACGCCCTCAATAGCTGCCACGTCGGAATAGCCATGCACCGCATGCAACACCTGGTTCTTGCCCCTTACTCCCTTAAAAGTTAAAACAATGATTTCATCCAACAACTTAAAATTATATAATATAGGGCAAAATCTTATTTTGGTCCTCCAGGTTTGCTCAAAATTTTTTTTTGGTCCCTCAAAAGGAAAAATAGACTTTTATCCCTCAAAAGTTTTACTTTTTACATAAAGGTCTTTTTCTTTTTATAATAAGATCAAAACGTAAGAGAAAAAAATAAATTGAGATTTTAATAGAATTCGCCCAAAAACACAACTTCTTCTTCCCTCCCTCTATTTCTTCATCTCCATTTCCATTTCCATCTCTCTCTCTCTTTCTTTTTCTTCTTCTCTACTGCTACTATAGAGGTTGTCTTCTGCAACATACTTTTTAGCGATGGTTGTCTTCTTCTGCAACTTCTCAATGAGATACACGATACCTCTGACGATTGTGAAAACTCTTAGTCCAAGATTTTTTGGCCTTCTGAGTTTAATGGTAGCTTTGATTTTGCAGAAAAATGACCAAAAACATAATTTATGGAGGTGGTAGCGACTCCAGCGAACTTTTTGAAAAATTATAATCGCTGGAAAGTTCTTTGGAGTTTCAACCACCTCTGGAAATTATATTTCTTGTCAATTTTTTTGCAAAGTTGAGCCTTCTATTAAACTTAGAAGGACAAAAAACTTTGGACAAAGAGTTTCTTTAGTTGTTGCAAGCGTCGTGTATCTCGTCAGAAAGTTGTGAAAAATTACACAATCCTTGAAAGTTCGTCAAAAAAGATACTGGTAGCCTGGAAGTTTAGAAAATAAGAAGAGATGGTGGTGGTGGTGGTGGTGGTGGTTAGAAGAAAATTATGATGATGGTGCTATTTTTTTATTTTATTTTTTATGTGAAATATATTAAATTTGTCTATTTATTTCTCTTTTCTTACAATTTGATCTTATTATAAAAGAAAAAGGGTTAGTCTAAGATGCAAAGTTTGATTCTTGACCTAGGACAATTGCTGATTTGGCATAATTATAACTATTGATGTAATTTAAAACTGAAAAATAATAAAAATTAATATTTTTTTAACCAATTAAAACTGTGTATGGAGTCACATCACAAATTACATACAACTAACTCTTTTATGTGTCACAATCTTATTGATTCGTGACCTATTGCATCACATGTCATGAAACAAACTTTGCATCATAGTCTAACCCAAAAGAAAAAGAATCTTAATATAAAAAAATAAAATTTTTTGAAGATGAAAGTTTTTTTTTCTTTTTTTTTAATAGAAAAATAGATGAAAAATAATAAGGGACTAACAGTAGAATGTTTTGGAAACTTGAAGGACCAAAACGGAACGAAAAAAGTTGAGGGACCAAAACGAAACTTTGAACAAGCTTAAGGGACCAAAATAAGACTTTGGCCTATAATATATTAAAATGATATTTAATTTATAATATTAAATAATTAAATAATATAAAAAATAGTACGAATTGATTGAAAAAATTATATAATTTTCCAAACCTTATTATTTTGTATATTATTTTTAAATATAATGAAATAATATTTTTATTAATTTTAATTTATATTTTTTCATTAATTTATAATTTTAAATAATATTTACATGACAGTAAAATTCAGTACTATAATAATAGCATTTGGAGTTGCAAAATGGACATTGTTTACTGATTACTTTCTTTCCCCTTAAACATTTCCGGAACGTGGAATTCCCAAACGGAGCTTTCCTGCCTCTCCGATTCGGCACAATGGAGAACTCTGAATCTGATTGTTCTTCTATGGTTCGGCTCAGCATAGGTACCGTAAATCTTTATCTTTCCCCCCTTCTCAGCTCTAAATCGGATTTGCTTAAAGAACTATTTTCAGTAAATAATGTAACGCTTCTTCACAAGTAATTTGTTTGGCTATCGGGAAAATTCGTAGAATGCTCAAATCCGATCTTAGTTTCTGTATCATTTTGGGTCCGTAATTGTTAAGAAGGAAAACTACAGACTTTGGGCAAGGAAAATTGATGTCTTCGTACTTTGTTTTTAGTGAATCTGAGACTCTTTCTGACTTTCCCATTTATCCAGGTCGACTTTGTGTCTTGTTCCTGTATTTTTGGAATTACAAAGTGGAGTACTCGTATTTTTTTTTCCTTTATGGACATTTTGCATATTTATTGGTATTTGGAATGAGATATATTTGACCTTAATAGGAATGAAATCGAGCTAAATTTTCTTTGCTCTTATTATCCATGTCAGGAGGGAAGAAATTTTGCACCACTGTTGACACCTTGACCCAGAGGGAGCCTGATTCAATGCTTGCCGCTATGTTCAGTGGTCGCCATACTCTCTGTCAAGATCCTGTGAAGGTAGAATTTTTTTGTTAATCACACTTTCTTTAGTTTCGTCTTTTGATGGGTTTCTTCTCATATTTGAAGAGTGAACTCCTAGCTACATTCTTGAACACAATGACTGGTGAACTTCATGAATTTCTATATGTTTGGCCAATTATAGAATTCAGCTACACATTTTGGTCATGCTGGGTTATTGCAGGGATATGTCTTTGTTGATAGGGATGGTAAACACTTTCGGCACATTCTCAATTGGTTAAGGGATGGTGTGGTGCCCACACTAAAGGAATCTGAATATACTGAACTGTTGCGGGAGGCAGAATACTATCAGCTGCTTGTAAGTTATACTTTTATATAATTGATCTAACTTACTATCAGATGCTTTTGAAGTTGTCATGTACTTTGTCAGATTACCTTCTTCTGGGTTTTGTTCACTCCTAGAATTGCCAGCATTGTTTTAAGTACGATTTCTTAAGTTAATGTCAATTTTATTTCTGTTATCATGTTATGAGGTTTCTCATAACTTGATAATTCTCCTCCAACTTATATGCATAACTTCCTTCACGTTTATTTTCCCCTTTCTCTTTTGGCATTGAATTATCGGTAAGTCTCACATGCATGGTCATCCTTCTCTGTTTAGTCTGAAGGCCAGGTGGTATCTTTGCACCTTTTTTTATTTAAAATGTTGTTGGTGGTAATTTGCAGTTCTTTTGTTTTTATGTTGAGATAATTTGTTTTGATTTTCTTTCAAGCTTCAAAATTTCGAATGGATACCTGTACTAGTTATCAAAACATTCGAATCCTTTTTTGCCAACCTGTAGTCCCTCGTTTCCCCTTTTCTGAGATATATTCCTCTTCTACCATTTATGGAAAAGTAATTGAAATTTCAGACCTCTCTGGAATCTGAATGTGCATTCTATCTAGATATCAATTCGGAATTCCTGTTTGGATATTTTATTTTATTTAATTTTCCTCACTTTTCTATATTACAAACTGTAACTATTAGCGAAACTTCAGGGGCTAATAGAAGGAATACATACTGTCCTTAATAAGAGGAAGGAAGATGATGAGTTATGTACAGAGTTGACACGTACTGATATAATCAAGTGTATACAATCCGAGAGAGTCAGGTTTCGAGGGGTAAACCTTTCTGGCCTTGACCTTTCTAAACTGGTAATTTCCTGAACCTTGCATCTTTCTAAGTAGTATCTTTAGTTTTTTCCCGAAAATGTAATTTTCTGCTTACTGAAACTTTGAGCTTTGGAGAATTTTTTCCACTTTAGATTAGCCAACAAATAAATGCCAGCAAGATGTTTATGACAGTGATTAAATGATTGTGCTGTAGCCATTACCGTGGTGGGAGAGAATGGTGGCAAAAACCACTGGATGGAATTTTGAACTTAGCATCTGAGAAGAATATCAGCCCTGTTTACCTTTTTATGATGAAATATGCTTAATATTGTGTCTGATAGCATCACCATCTTTACAATCATGATTATGAATTTTCAGGATTTATCATATGTGGATTTCAGCTATGCTTGTCTTAAAAATGTCTTCTTTTCACGTGCAAACCTCCAATGTGCAAAATTCCGGGTAAGTATAATTCTAAATACTAAATGCACTCAGTACATGGATCCTAAATTGCCTAGCTAAACCAGATTCTGGATCAGTTTGGTATGTGCTAGTCAGGGATGAGACTTCTGAAACTTCGGCTTAATTTAACTATGGATGTTTTTTAGTTCAGCTTTCCAATAGTTTGAGGGTGACTATACCAACTTTATGGTCCAAACCTAAGACATCTGGCTATCTTTTAAACTTATTAAATTATGTAAATACTTTACAATGCAGTATTTAGCAACAATTTTGTAACTAATTTGGAATTCTGATTTGCTGCTTTCTAAAACCCTTAATTCTGTATGCTTGTCTTGTTTGTTATGCCACTGAACCGTCTACAATAAAGTTTTTTGCTAGTTATCCTAAAACTTATTTTATTTGATAGGATGTTGATGCTGAGGCCTCCATCTTTCACAATGCAACTTTGCGTGAGTAAGTTACTTAGGGAAATCAATCTTTTATAATCACATCATGCTTGCAGGCTCTTACTTAATTCATCTTGCCTAGGGAAGGTGTGAATTTACAGGGGCAAATCTTCGTGGAGCTTTATTAGCTGGTGCTTACCTTCAAAGTGCAAATTTACAAGGTACATTAATCTTTTCTATTTTTCTGCTTTAGTTCTCTAATTTTTGGGACCAATTAATAATTTATACTCCTTTCTGCTGCACTATCATGCTGCCACTGTCATCATATAGTCATGTACAAGTATTGTTAGTGCAGTTTGCATTTAACTGATAACTTAACAATTATAAGAGAAAATATACATATGGTGGATTTGGTTTTCATGGACTGAAATGACACGTTTTAGCATATAATGACTCTGATAGAACCCCAAAAGCTAGAGGAAAATACTTCCACAAATATGAGAATCTCAATACTTGGAAACCACAAGTGGGAGGATCTCAACACTTTGGAATAAGGACAACACTTAGATTAATAATTTCTCACTGACCTTCAGCACAGAAGAGATGAGCATTTATAATGCTCTATCACAGTAGTGCTATCCTAGGAAAGGGATACATGCATGTGCAACTAAATGATAGTGCACTAATAGCAAGCCAGATGCAAGTGTGCTACGTGAGTGGGTGAGTGGTGTTTTCTAAACACAGGGAACCTACCTACTAGCATAATTAAAATAACAATATAATTAAATCAAGTGCTGAAAATAAGAAACCTCTAGAGGTAAATGCTGGGCTGATCCACTTTGTCAATAATGGATTGGGCGCGCTTCTATTATGTTTGGGTCCATAACTTACTGGCTCCTAAATATCATCACTTATTTCTTTCATCTAGTTTTGGATATATGCCTCCTTTAAAAACCTTGATGATTGGCAGAACAACTGTCTCTTTGCTTCTAAGCAAAAGAATGACTAAGAAAAGACAATATATTTTCTTTCATGAGTTGGAATTGTCAAAGTGAGAACTATGCATGACAATTCAAAAACTGGCATTTAGGATGCTGAATTTACTTCAAGGATAATAGTAATATCATTTTTAGACTCGGTTGTTTTCTTCATGCATACTTTCTTGTATTTATATTAACAAATAGGAAACAGATAATTCATTCCAACTCCAGTAGACAATGCTCCCTTTCTTCTACAGCCCAGGCTTCCAGCATAATGTTATAATTTGGCCTGTCTTCTGTTTTTATGTTGATTTCATTGAACCTAGATGAGAAACAATATAGTGCCTTGATTGCTTTAGTTTAATAGACATTATGCTTGGAGACAAAGTTTATTTGTTGATACTTTGCAATTCTGCAGATGCTTGTCTAATAGATTGTAGCTTCTGTGGAGCAGACCTGCGTTCTGCACATCTACAGGTTCATCACCAAACATGGATCTTTAACTTGTATGATTAGTTTGCAGTTGTAAGAGTAACATGGGAAGATTCTAGTCCTATAAAACTCAATAGGTGTTATGATATGCCAGTAAAAAAGATGATGGGGGATGCCGTAGCCATAGCATATATGCTTTCCTTTTTTTAATTGTTAGCTATACACTTAGCTGGCCTGTCTCCTGTGAAATAACTGTAAGTCTGTTTTCACCTTTACTAATTAAGCTGATCATCATTGGATGCTAAAAAACTACCTACAACCATAAATCTCTGAATTACTGTGAATCTGTGTGAAAATCATTAGAATCTTCTTATTTACTTCTCTAAAAGCATTTAGTGACTTGGTGTTTGATTTCCTGGTCAAATATGCTATTTCCAGCCTTAATGCCAAAGTTAGGGAAACATGAGTTTTTTTTTTAAGGTTTTCTGATTAAATTAAAATGCTAACTCAAGGGCTATATCCAAAGGTCTGTACTAAGCAGTGGGAAAAGCTGTAATTATCCCCATTTATTTATCTTGTTATTTAATGAATAATGAGATATTGCAAGTTAAAAAATGCAGCCTCCTATGTCATTCTTGAAAAAGAAAAGGGTTTTCATGATCCACTTATTAGTACCTTGATTTTCTTAGAATGCAGATCTTACAAATGCCAATCTAGAGGGAGCTGTCCTAGAAGGAGCTAATTTAAAGGTGAAAGATTATGGATCTCAATATGTGCATATATGATATAATAGGGTGCAAAGGGCGTTTTCACTATTTTCTCCCAATGGAATATGTTGTTACATTACTAAGAATAATTATGACAACTTTTTCTCATGCTTGAGTGTCACCTTTGAGTGGATCTGTTTGTACTGTCATGTAAGGATTTGTAAAAGCTCTAATTTTGGTGACTTATTTATTTGTTGCACAAATGCTTGAATGCATGCACCTGTATTTTTACAATTTTTCTGGTCATTGTTGAAATATTATGGTTTTGTAAAATTGTTTTTCTGTGTCTAGTCTGGCTTTTAAGGTAAGTTATTTAGAACTTGTTCCTTGTGTCTCAGGGTGCAAAGTTGAACAATGCTAATTTGAAGGGTGCAAACCTTCAGCGAGCTTATCTACGTCATGTCAACCTTCGAGATACAGTAAGTAGATCTGTTGGTAACTTCTTTTTTTTCTTTGGAAAAATTCTCCCGTTTTCTTGGATTGCTAATCAGTATTTGGTATGTAGTTAAGATAATTAAGAAGTAATTTTTATGATGCTGAAATTCCAATTTGAAGCTTCCAATCTCATCGAAAGAAAATCATTATCTTGGCCTAAAAATATCATTCTCAAACTGTGATTATACTTTCACATTTTAAGATTATATCCTGGGTCTCATGTTGTCATTGTTTGTACAAGGTATGAATGATCTTACAATTGATTTCCATACGTTTTAGTATGTGTAAAAGCTTCTTGTGTCAATCAGATTGCTACTCACTGATTTTTGACAATTAGTAGTGGATGCCCAGGCTACTGGAAACCACTGAAGTCGACTTTGCTACTTGAAAGTTGAGATTAAGCTGAACCATATAAATGTTTAAAGCTGGTTGTTGCTTTGTTAGTTTGTTTCTGGTTAAATAAAATGGCAGAACCTTTGATGTGCAAAAGCTCTGTCTATGAAGTCATGTGCTCCTGCAGTGGGTTCCACTTATTGACCTTTCTCATTGATGGGTTCAACTAATTTGAAACCTTTGCAATCAGGGGAGGGAAGGGAGGAGAGGGGAAGATTAACTCCTCAAACTCCTTTCCCTTGTCTGTGAAGCAACTCCTCCTCCGAAATACCTCAATTTGGGGTATTTAAAATTTATAAAGGGGGAGGATATTAATCCCTCATTATCTTCTCCTCCAATTTTGAACTTTCTAAACAAGGGGAAGAGGTCTCACTCCTCTCCCCTTCCCCTTCTTGAAATTTGGATTATTGAAGCAAAAAGTAAGTAGATGTTTAGATCACTAGTGCTGAAATAAGAAAGCAGTCCCAAATACAATTATTAGTTGAAAATTGTAAATTGGAGGGTTTTTTGTTTTTCAATCTCCAGACAGAAATGTGTGTGACGAGAGCCTAAACAATCTGAAATTTGGATTATTGAAGCAAAAAAGTAAGTAGACGTTTAGATCACTAGTGCTGAAATAAGAAAGCAGTCCAAAGTGTTCAATATGAAGGTTAATATGTTGGAGAAAATTTGAAGTTTACTTCTTCTCTGATAATTTTGATGCCGCTTTGGTTGATTTATGATTTTAAAGCCTGACCTTATGGCAAGAAAATATTTTCACTTGTTGCCTGTATCTCGTATTTTTGTTGCGCCATTTAGTTTACTGGTGCAGACAAACCATCAAAAGGAATTAATATATATGTACTCCTTTTTATATTGTTTCACTCAGCAATTGGAAGGTGCGAAGCTTGATGGTGCCAATTTGCTTGGAGCTATCAGATAAGACTTGTACTGACCCCTGAAGATGGATAAAACTGGAAAGTTGGTCTAAGGATTTACATTGTCTTAATTACTGTTAATGTGTGAACCATATTTGTTTATCCTCGGTTTTATTCCAACACGGCAATGCAGTACCTGTACGCCTGTGACAATAAAGGATGTACATTAATTGTTTAACCATCATCGTAATTTATGCAGGCGTAAAGCATGGCCATGCATGATTCTTCAAGTTTCTTAGTTTTGGGTATTTTTTGAGGTTTGTACAGATGATTGTTTCTCCAAATAGTGTATGTAAATAATGTTTTCAAACCGTCAACTTTCTGAATGAGTTGAAACTCACGTTATCTTCATGACTCCATGCTTGTTAGTTCTTTTTCCTTTACATTTTTTTAGAAAAAAATGACGTAGGAAGCCGCAACGTGCATGTACATTATTAGGTGTTTCAAGTTTATGTATCATGTACTACGATTTGGTGATAAAGGTGAAAGTTGATACACATTTGACAAATCGGACAGAGAGCTAGAAGAAACGAAGATATATATATTTACATATATTTGCTGATCTTATATTAGCATGGACGATCATGAAACTCTGGCATCGGAATCCAAGTAAAGTGACTATTGTGATTTGTGACAAATCCGGAATGGACATGCACTGAGTAATTTAAGCTTTGAGCCTTTGCAAGGGAATCCGATGATTAAAGCGTCCGACGATTAAAGCATATATTCTTGATAACCTCCTTGCACGTCACTGAGAGAATTTGAGATAACTTGAATGTTGAAATTAGGTAAGAAGAGTCCAGAGGCTTTTTAACTTTTCCTTTTCTAGAACAACATAAAACACAAATCAATCCAGTAACAACAAGCTAGTAGCTTAACCAACTCTATCCAAGTTAGCCTGTTTACAAATTTTGTAAAACTCATTCTCATTGGTATATAATTATGCCATGCCGAATGTCATTTGCAATTTTATAATTATAATTTTAATATACAAAATATATTATTTTAATAAAATTTATGAACTTTGTAGATAGTTTAAAATTAAATTCAGCTAATCCTTATCCTTAACGTATTAACTCATCCAAACGTCAGAGTATTGGATCCTCATGATTGAAACAAACGGATAAGCAATACATTATTGTCATGTAATAATACCTTTTATTATGAAAGAATTTGAGAAAATAGTAAGTACAAAAAAAAAATCATGTTACGATAATGTAGTTAATGAATGGTAGTTTTAAGTGACAAGTAATATTATTTTCTATTTTGTAATTAGGCTATAATTTAAAGATTTTTATTTAGTTTAAAAATCCTTATACACACACGTAGTCGAATAAGTTATTTCTCTAACAAAATAAATAAGCAAGATTTGCTCTTGTCCAAATCCTTGATATTTTACATCTTCTTAAAGGAAAAAAAAAAAGTAAATTCATTGATGCAACCAGGTCAGATTCTCCAAGAAAAGATCAACGGGATGGGTAGGCTCTATTCTGCTGTGTCTGTGTCGGCATGTTTATGCCCGTCCACGTGTCGCGATCATAAGATCCACAAATAAAATAAAAAATAATTCAATTTTATTATTTAATTTTGGTTTTTGTTTTTGGATAATTTATTTAATTTTGGTGAGATGCGAAGACTAGAAGGCCGTACAGTTGGAGATTTGGAGTGTGTGGGCCCTCTCTCCTCTATGGAAGCCCATCATGGTCGGTGGATGCGTGGGCCTCATTCCACGCCTTATTCTGTGCTTCATTGTTCTCACTTCACATGATTTTTCTTACTTTTACCTGAAATTACTCATTACACCCTTGACTCAAAACAAGTATTATTTACCTGTAAGTCTATAATGCAAAGTTTGATTCTTCACATGGGATGTAATAGGTCATGAGCCAATAAAATAATGACACATTGAAAAGTTAGTTGTATGTAAGTAGTGGTGTGACTCCATACACAGTTGTGATTGGTTAAAAAATTTATTATTTTTTTTATTATTTTTTAGCATTAAATTACATCAATAGCTATAATTATGTCACATCAGCATTTGCATCCTATGTCAAGAATTAAACTTTGCATCTTAGATTAACCATTATTTACCATTTACTTTCTCTTTTTTTTTTGAAAAGCATCATACCAAATTATATTATAGAAAAACCAAACGGTACTTATAATACAAAAGAAAAACAATTTGTAAATATTGTTGAACTACAAAAACAAATTAAAGTACAATTGATCCTATCTCCGAAAAACATCAACGTTCTTGGTGTTGTCAACAAAATGTTTACCATGAAACAACTCTCTGCATATCAGAAAAGCAGTGATCCTCCCAAATGTAGATGTCATAGACTTCTTCAATAATTTGTGAAAATAATGAATACTTCTCGATATATATACTCAGATCTGAGTCAACATCTCGTTTTTGAATAAAATCTTTCACAAAAAAGACTCAAAACTACCACAAAACTTGAGAGACTATGATCTAATTTATTGAGACAGAAAGTCCCTAAAGATCAAAAGAAGATGAAGAAGAAGATTACAGAGATAGAGAAGGAGAGCGTGGGACGGTTTTCAGAGAGAAAATTTTGGACGGTTTTACCATTTACTTTCTCATTTAATAGTAAAAATGATATATATGATTGAGAAAAAGATCAGATGATAAAATATTAAAATAGTTCAGGCCTAACCTTTTGGACCCAATATCTTGTCTTTGTGCATCAGATTTACGCCTAAAGTTGTTTCTTTTCTGAACCTGGACGCAATTTTTTTGTGATTAAATTGGACATAAAATTAAAGCCTAAACCGTGAATTTAGTAATTATTTTATTGGAAATCTGGCATCAAACGCGTGAGGGAGGGGATATTTTCCTCTTAAAAAAGAAAAAAAAGAATGGACACGCATAATTCCGTGTACACCTCTACATGTTCCGGGGTCATTTTCGTAATTCCATTTTCCTCCTCATCCATTAATCCATACCCTCACATTTCTCTGCCTATAAATACCGATGAGAGTCACACTTCCTTCACATCACATAGTTCACTCTTTCAGATCAAACACAAGAAAAAGAAGAAGAAACCATGGCAGGAATCATCCACAAGATCGAGGAGACTCTCCATATGGGAGGTCAAAAGAAGGAGGAGCACAAAGGCGAACACCATTCCGGCGAGCACAAGGGAGAGGCTGACCACCACAAATCGGAGCACCATGCCGGAGAACACAAGGGAGACCACCATTCCGGCGAGCACAAGGAAGGCCTTGTCGACAAGATCAAGGACAAGATCCATGGCGATCATGACGGCCACGACAAGGGCGAGAAGAAGAAGAAGAAGGACAAGAAGAAGCACGAGCATGGCCATGATCATGGCGACAGCAGCAGCAGCGACAGCGATTAGATCCTCTGTCTTAGGGTAATGATTTGTTCTGTTTTCTGGAATTTAATTAGATCTGCATTTTACATTATTCATCGCCATTTTCACTTGATCTTCTAGCGGAACATGATCTATTGCTTTGTGCCTTTTTCCTTTCATAGACTATTGTAGTCGATCATAGAAAATGGAGCTTGCGGATCTGAGAATTCTGATTTTGAAATTCATGATTTACTCTACATTTAGTTATTTTCTGGATCTTTTGTTTCAAAATAAGAACTAATATCTGTTTTCTTTCCTTGATCTTCTGGCAGAACATGATCTATTGCTTTGTGCCTTTTCCTTTCATAGAGTATTGTAGTCGATCTTAGAAAATGGAGCTTGCTGATCTGAGACTTCTGATTTTGAAATTCATGATTTACTCTACATTTTGAAATAAAAACTAATATCTGTTTTCTTTCCTTGTTCTGTTCTGCCCATTGCAGGTTTATGGAACCGTTGCGGTGAGGGTTTGTCTTCCTTATGTTTCTTTGGAGCTTACTGAAATTAGATCTTGAAAAAAAAAAAAAAAGAAGGAAAAACCTAGAGAGATAATTTGAGCTTGCTAGTTAGTAATGTTTGTGTGTGAGATGCTGATTGTATACCTCACTGCTTTGGTTTGGTTGTAGAGGACAAAAGAAATTAAATAAACATTGTGTTCTATTAGTTGCTCTTATATTTAATAATTTCTTTTTTTTTGTGGGGCTGATCTTATATTTACATTTCAAATAACTTTACATGAACCTCATTCAAATTGGTCTATACTTTATATGCGGACAGAAAATAGAATATGGATTCAAAGAAAATCGAACCTTTTCGGCCTTTGCACCAAGCAACGTTTTAAGCTGAACTGCTGAAAGTAAATTCTTGATACCTTGATGAGATGAACCTTTAAAGTCTGTATATTTTGCACATTAATTTCTTCGATGATTATGTATTTCAAACATTCAGAGCGTTGAAACTTATAGCAGATGAACATTTTATTAAAGGATAACAATTAATTATTTAAATATCTTTCACTTCAACATAGATAACTATGAACCAACAATTTTTGAAAGGCTATCAAGGATGGACACTCACACGGATAAAAGTCACGCGACACGACACGGCATATATTTATATATATAAATAATTAAATATTTATAATTTTTAATAAAAAATTTAAAAATTACAATTTTTATTCATAATATATGCCATATGTATTATTATTTTCTCTGTCGTACGGGTGTCGGACACTGACACGTATACACGGCGACACGCCCTCAAAATGAAGTGTCCGTACTTTATAGTTTAGAGGGGATATTTCTTGTGTTTAAACAAGAGCTGGCAGATTGAATTGGGGATAAAATCATTTCACAACAGCGAGTCAACGGAGTGTCGACAAGCTTTGAAAAGAAGTTCTAACTTTATCAAAACTGACTTGACTCCTTTTTTTCCTTTAACATTTAACGTAATAAAGCATTCATAGACTTTTTGTTTCAGACAAAATCTGAGGACTTTGATCTTCTACTAAGTTAAATTATTCTAAATTATTTTATTCAAAACAAAATCGAAAAGAAAAAATTATTCTTCCATTACACAAATTTCAAAACACAAATTAAAAAGCACACGCTAAAAATTGACTTCAGAATTCAATTGAAGAAATCCTGACTCTTTAGGCCTCGCCCTTCGTTCGTTTGTCGTTACCACCTAATATATCTTTTATTTTTTATTTTTTGTCTAAACCTAATATATCTTTTATGATTCCCCTCAAAGGCAAGTAGGTATTCCAATATTTGAGCCCATATTGTGGATAACCTTTCCCAATCAATAATCTATTCTCTCCGTGATTCTGTTTCTTTTTTTTCGGGTATAAATGCTTCTGGCTTATTTATTTCATTATATGGACCACTTATTAAAGAGCCCTTGTGGCTCAGATGAATTTAATATCAGAAAACCAATAAAAAATATCCAATGATAACGGGTAAAGAAAATCAGAAACAATACAATAGACTCAATTTAATTCTTTTTAGATAATTTCATTATTTCTGCTAAGTTGGGCTCCACTATCAGTCTACAGTTCTAATGCACACATGTTCAGACCCAATACAAAAGGCCCAATTAATTTCGTAAAAAGGCAACTGATAATCTTTCTGACCAAACAGGCCTTTTTATCAAGCTGAAGATAAATTCTTGATACATCCATAAGATGAACATTAATTTTTTGAAAAAATATTTGTCAGGTTATTTACTTTGATTATTAGATAATTTCATTATTTCATTAAGTTGTAGTGTTTTTTGTAGTCTTATCGTACATAAAAATCTTAACATAATTCAATTACAAAAGGAAAATCGATATATCAAAATATTCAACTGGTCATATCAAAATTCATCAAGAAATGGAGAGAAAACGAATCTATACAATACATAGGCCAAAACTAGTAGAAAGAACAAACAAATTGAAATCAGCGACTCATTCAAATCCTTTCACTGCTTTTTTAACCTGTTTATGGGTTTCTTTCACATATTTTGTTTATTCATCATTGTCATAATCTGAAGGAATTTTTTTAATTGACTATAGAAGCAAACTCTCAACAGAATAGAAGGCGACTTGAGGCAAAATAGACAATGCAATGGAAGAAACTATCACTCTCTACTACCCTAAACTCTTATTATTCAACGCATGCTAGCTTACTTTATTTTTCAACCATGACTTATTTCATGTCTCATAATAAAGTGTAACCCAAAAAAGACATTAAACAGGATGTGCTTGCATGATCCTAGTGTTGGATCATGCACCTAGTTATACCATTGTTCATCACAAAACTAAATATAATTTAACTATGCATGATCTTCATATATATATGTAATTAGCAGAAACGAGAAATATAACAGAAAACGGGTGTTAATAATATAACTTATATTGTACATATGGCTTCCCTTATACTCCTATTTTCTGAACTTATTGGGAATCACCTGTGGGATTCTACAGCAATGGTTGCACCATATTCATATCCTTCTTCTTACAACAATTTCACGATATCTTCAAATGCTGCTGCCATGGAATCTTTCAAAAACCAGTGTGACAGACTCGACACTCACATTTCTAAAGAGGGTGTGGTGGAAAATCCAATGGAGTTTAGGGTGTGTGTGGATTTTATTTCGCCTTGATTTCATTCATTTTATATTTTATACATCTCTTCATTTCATTCATTCATTAATTTCTCTGTTATTTGTAAGACTACGCAATTTTGTTCGTCTCTACACCAATATCTGTAGCAAAAATTTTGACTTTAGATAATGAATTCGTTCTTTCTTTCCCGTATTGTCACCTCTTCTTCTATCATTATCTTTGATGATCTAATTTGAGTTTGTGACTATTCCGATGAAGTTCATTCTGAATTTAACATGAACTGATGTTATTACCAAAAAAAAAAAACATGAACTGATGAAGTTACCTAAATTCACTGCATCCACGTTTACTATGTGGTGTTGGGATTAGAAGCAGATTCTAGAGGCCTAAAACATGAAACTTGCATTGTTTTTGGGTATAACTATATTTACAACATCTATCTTTAGAAAAATGGGTTGTTCATCTTAGAGATGATAAATTACTTAGCAAGTTTCATTCAAAGATCTTTATTTCAAACATATACACAAAAACTACAATTTCAACCAAAACAGAAACTCTTCTAGACATTTGGTTTGCACCGATTCTATAGAAAATTAAAACCGTAATTTGTGGTCGTGTGCGAGTGCCAAATATAATTATTCCCTCGAAATATTCTCTCTATATTCCTTGGGATTTCCTCAACAAGAAATTATAATCTTGTTTCTTGAAGCGTTTTAATTTGGCATTTACCATAGCAAAGAAACAGAGAATACTTCAAAACTAAAACAAGTGAGATGATTAAATATAGCTAATCCAAACCAAAACGAAAAGTTGCATATATCACAACAATGAAAAGGATCGATATTTCAGATTCCAAGTGAAAGCGACAGTTTTTGTGAACCATAAAGTAAAAGCTGTCATAGTTTTTACTGAGAAAATAAGACAATGTTTGGAATATTACTTTGGTAAGACCTTCATATGCCCTTCTTAATACGACATGGGAAGATCGAGAAATTAAGGAATGTATAATCAATTTCTAATTGCTCCCTTGACTTCTCTTAACATATGAGTGGCATGCTACTTTTGTACACTAATTTGAAGAGTGCGCAATATACAGTATTCTTTATATTGATCTGTCTAACCCTTCGACGAAGGCAACGTATACTAGGATAATACATAACATAAAGAGGAGTTAATAATAATTCTTCTTCAATTGCCAACATAAGTGAATTGAGTGGTCAATTGCATGCATGCCTCTTGATTCAGAGTTAGGGTCCATATATAACTTCATTTATTTAAAGAATAATATCACCTACATAAAATTTTCTGGAATATGATTATGGTTGGGATCCGTACAGACCTTATGTTGTTTCGCAGGGACATGCACAGTATAGGAATTGAACTAATCAACATATTAATTTTAGTTATGTCAAGCCAAATAAGGGCATATGGCGGTTGAAATGATACAAAAGCAACTAAATATAGTTGTACCAAGCCGAAAAGCAACGTCTCAAAATCTATTAGTATATACTATATACATATGGTGTCACTATAGTTTGCCAAGTAAACGAATGTATGATGAACCAATTCTCTGCCTTGCTCAACCACACTTTGTATATAAAATTAATATCCTCATGCTTCTTGTTGCTCATACCGGAATGTTTTCCCTAATAGCCAAAACTAGATATTGTACCCTTTTGTACAAAGTCCACACTGAAACTCTCACAATAATAATTTTCAAATGGGGCAATCCAGGGAACGCATAGGAATCATAGTAAGCATCTTAGCTGCACATGGTTTTTCTAATACTTTCTTGTGGCCCCATTTGCCTATGATATTGTATGATCCCCAAAAACAATGTTCCAAAAACGCCAAACTCTGATTCAACCAATTAACAATTTATGAAACAGTGAAAGTGATGTGTAACAAGCAACCCCAAACTTGAGTTTTGATCCTTTAAACTCACATAATCGTATTTTTAGGAATATACAGTAGAGACGCCGAATAGAACAAGTCACATTGTTTTTTACACCACCACTTGGCACGCTCTTAGTAGCGCCGGCCCCTCTTCCTTAAAATTAATGAACTTATATTAATACTATAATACCACAATAACTACAATACTATAATACTAATACACCCCTCCAAACCTCTGGTTCACTTCCTATAACCTCTTCTTTTTCTTTCCTTCTTTCCCCACTTCCTAAAATTAATGGCTTTTGCTTTTCCTTCTCTGTTCTGAATAATAATACAGTGACTCTGAAAACTGCATAGTACACAACTACACATCATCTTCTAGTATAGATAGAAATTAACATGGACAGGCTCATAAGGTTAGACCCATCTAACATAGTTCCTATAAGGATTGAAACAGGGCAGAAATGTGTAGGACACATTACCTTACGCAATGTTATGTACACCATGCCAGTGGCCTTTAGGCTTCAACCACTCATTAAGACTCGTTACACTGTGAAGCCACAATCTGGGATTATATCCCCTTTGGCCACAATCACTGTAGAAATCGTGTATCATCTCCCACCAGGAGCTATTCTCCCTCACTCTTTTCCTCACTGTAATGACTCTTTCCTTCTTCACAGTGTCGTTGTTCCCGGTGCAGCCATTAAAGAACCTTCCTCCATGTTCGATGCTGTTCCCACAGACTGGTTCACAACGAAGAAGAAGCAAGTGTTCATTGACAGTGGCATCAAAATCATGTTCGTGGGTTCCCCTGTTTTGGCTCACCTCATTACGGATGGTTCCATGGATGATATCAGAGAGGTTCTAGAAAGAAGTGACCCATCATGGAAGGCTCCGAATTCATTAGACCCACAAGGTCTAACTCTGCTTCACTTGGCTATTTCACAGAGCCGACCCGATCTCGTTCAGTTATTACTTGAATTCGAACCCGACATCGAAGCTCCGAGTAAATCTGGGTCAACCCCACTCGAGGTTGCGTCTTCCTCCGGCGAATCGTTGATCGTTGAGCTTCTGTTAGCTCACAAAGCAAACACAGAGAGATCAGAATCGTCGTTTTGGGGGCCGATTCATGTGGCTGCAAAAGAAGGACATATAGAAGTATTAAGGCTTCTGTTGCTAAAAGGAGCTAAAGTGAATTCTCAGACGAAAGACGGAAACACGGCGTTACATCTCGCCGTGGAGGAACGAAGGCGAGATTGCGCGAGACTGTTATTAGCAAATGGCGCGAGAACGGACATCCGTAACGGCAGAGACGGAGACACACCGTTACACATAGCGGCAGCCACCGGCGACGACAACATGGTGAAGCTGTTACTACAGAAGGGAGCCAACAAAGACGTGAGAAACGGAACGGGAAAAACAGCATACGACGTGGCGGCGGAGAACGGCCACACGCGACTCTTCGACGGGCTCAAATTAGGAGACGATCTATGCGCGGCGGCGAGAAAAGGTGAAGTGAGAACAATCCAGAAGCTTCTAGAAGCCGGAGCCGCCATTAACGGGAGAGACCAACATGGTTGGACGGCGCTTCACAGAGCGGCGTTCAAAGGGCGAACGGAGGCCGTTAGGGTTCTGTTAGAGAAAGGGGTGGATGTGGACGCGAAGGACGAAGATGGGTACACGGCGTTACATTGCGCGGCGGAATCAGGTCACGCCGATGTGACGGAGATTTTGGTCAAGAAGGGAGGTGACGTGGAAGCGAGGACCAATAAGGGGGTGACAGCGTTGCAGATAGCAGAGTCGTTGCATTATGTGGGGATCACCAGGATATTGGTGAATGGGGGTGCTAGTAGGGAAAGTGGTGCCCAGATTTCTTCGCCGCCGCTGATTCCGTTTGGGAAGAAAACAATGGAAACTGGTGAGAAGAAGAAGAGGATCATTAGGAACAGAGGGATTCGAGGTAGTAGCTTCGATCGTTCTGCGGCTTTAGCTGTGGTGTAAGCTTAATAAAGATTACATTTTTCGAGGAATTGTAGATTCATCATACTGCTCATCAACATAATACGTTTATAACTTCATCAACAACGTACAATATAATGTTTATTTGTCATCCACAAGCTTGCTTAACTGAATGTAGATGATCGATGACCCTATTCCTGTGTCAAAACTTTCTTTAATATATATATGTTCCCCAATGATCAAAATTGAAAATAGGTATTGTCTTCTAACTGAATGAATATGTGATGTATGTGAGCATCTCACAATTGATCTTTTTTTCATGAGGTTCATGGATCACAAACACGTATATCGAAAACGAAATCTTAGTCGAAAGAGTTGCCCAATATGTTTAGTGGGACATGATTCCCTTGGGTTTTGCTATGAGAAAACTCCACAACTTAAGTTATATAAAGTTTTTGGACTTTTTGTGTCTATTTCTCTTCTCTTTTCTCATTCTTTTTCTTTATTTTAATTTTCATCAATCATGAAGGGAAATGTTTCATGAAATTTTTTTCTTTATTTTGATTTCTATCAATTATCCAATTATCTAGGGAAATGAAAGAAATAGACATAAAAACTCTATAGCTTAAGCTATGAAGTTTTTTATAATAAAACCTTTTCGAATTTACTAATTAGTATGATGATTTATTTGGTTGCAATGGTTTTGAAAAATATTTCTTCAAGCATTAGATATATAATATATTTTATCTGACTGCTCATCAGTGGGATCATCATGCTAATTTAGCGTCATGCACCCTTTCTCATAAAAAAAAAAAAAGATTAGTGATATATCATGACTGATCGTCTTATATTTAGATGACTGTTTACTCGTCTAAAAGATAGAATATAATGGAGATAGGTGAAGTTTTAAGAAGTCCCACATTGTTTGGTTAGCAATTGTGAGATTTGTTAAGAAGTCCCACGTTGCTTGGTTAGCAATTGTGGGAGGGACTCAACTATTATAAAAGGAGACCCAAAGTAAGTTTACAAGTGCACCAAATCAAGATACTTTAAGCATTGTATTTGACTTTTAAATTCTTTCCTCTCTTGTATTTTAGAGTTCTTCTATTTCTTGAGTGTGGAAGGTGTAGTTATTTTCAAGGGAAAAAGTTATTTTATTTTTATAAAAAATTATTATTTTTCCCAACAAGTGGTATCAAAGCCTATGATTCGGTGGAGAAATTTATGAGTATGCTCTGTGGTTGCAGTGTTGTCTGATCTTCCACATCAAAAAATGAATTATCCTGTTTTTTCTTAAGAATTATTTTGGTTGCTTAGTTATTAGTGGGTTGCTAAAAGGAAGTTTGGTAGTGTGTGTTTACTGATTTTGTTCTTTTTCAATATACAGTTGCAATGTCAAAATTTCCAAGCACCGATGTAGAGAAGTTTGATGGAATGATCAATTTTGGCTTGTAGAAAGTGCAAGTCAAGGATGTATTGATACAATCGAGGGTACACAAGTGGAAGTGTGAAAAGTCTAGGCATGTAAAGAAAAATGGTCCAGGAGGAGCAAGTTCGGCAAACGGCTCTGAGGAAGACGTTACCCTTATCTCTCTAGCTGTGGGAGAGAATGATTTTGTTTGAAGATTGGGTGGAGTATCCTCATGATATTTCCGCGTTACCATGGAAGAGAATGAGTTGTTGTTTGCGGGTCCACAGATGCACATGGGCATTGGTTGGCATTGATGCAAGATGTGTAGTGGAGTTATGTCGATAGTTGAGGAACTTCCGGGGAAAACCAACGTGGAAGGAACACCATAAAGTCTCAACAAAATTTTTGGACATGTGCCAAGGTAAAATTCTTAGAATTGGTTAATTCTAAGTGAATGCACTTTTATGGTAGAGTGTGATAGTTCTTGGTTTAAGAGCTATGATTGTCGGTGTTGACAATGAAGTTGAAGATGTGCTAATTTTCAATCATGGTGGAGATTTGTTGGGTAATTAATTAAAAATGGAGGTAGGTGAGGTTTTAAGAAGTTCCACATTACTTGTTTAGCAATTGTAATGTTTTTTATGAAGTCCCACTTTGTTTGGTTAGCAATTGTGGGAAGGAGTCAACTACTATAAAAGGAGACCCAAGGCAAGTTTACAAGTGCATTAAGTCAAGATACTTTAAGCATTGTATTTGACTTTTAAATTCATTCCTCTCTTGTATTTTAGAGTTTTTCTATTTGTAGAGTATGGAAGTTGTAGTTAAATAGTTGCCTTGTGAGAGTGTATGTATACTTGGGATAAGGGTTGAGAGAATTATTTATGATGTAACAATTTTCATATAGTATTTTTCTCTAGTTGTCTTTTGGCAACGGTCATGATTTTTTTCCAATTTGGGATTTGGGTTTTTACACGTTAATTCTTCTTGTGTTGCGATTGTGTTTCTTCATCTTATTTATTTGGTTATTCTGAAGGTAAAAAAGTTATTTTATTTTTATAAAATATTATTATTTTTCTCAACAATTATTGATGTATATCTTAATAAATCTTCTTGGGCGTGTACCACTTCACCACAAATCAACTAAAGCCTCTTTTTTTATATAGGCCAAAGTCCTATCGTGGTCCCTCAGTTATGATTAATATTTCAAATTGGTTCCTCAGTTATTTTTCGTTTCATATTAGTCCTTCAGTTTTTCAAAATTGGGCACAGTTGGTCCTTCAAACATTTTCTATCTATTTTTCTCTTTAAAAAAGAAGACAAAATAAACTTTCATCCCCAAAGTTTTAGTTTTTTGCATTAAGGTCATTTTCTTTTTATAATAGGATCAAAACATAAAAACAAAAAATAAATTAAGATTATAATTGAATTTTCACAACTCTCTCTCTCTCCTCCTTCTCGTTCCTTCTCTCTCTAACACCATCATCACCTTCCCCAAACACCCTTCATCTTCAAGATCTTCATTCTCTCTCCAACATTTCTCCTCCTCGCCGATCAGATCCTTAAGAAAATTAAAATCATACCCTTTTCCTTGTAAATTCTAGTCTACATCGCACTTTCTGGCTCCCTAACTCTCTTTGCGATAAGATTCTTTTCTTTTTTTTTTTTCTAAAACTCGTGTATTTCATTAAATAAAAAGGTAAATAAACTCGTGCAAAAGTTTCCAATTTTCTAAAGAAAGCTCAGTTTTTGTTTTCAAGGCAACCCAGTTTTTCTATTATTACCAGCATCAGCATTCAGCAGGACATCTTTCTCAATGTCAAATAAATAATCGAAATGCTAATATATATGTCACATTCTGGATTTTATATTCGAGTAACGCAAGCAAGTGATAGCTTGCTTTTGTTATTTTACCAAGTTTGCTTCAGCTTTTGATAGGGTTGCTCATAACTTATTCACTATAAAACTGTTCAGGAAGAACTTGGTCAAAATGCGTTTCATTTAAATTTCAATCCTCTTTAAATCTAAGATGTGTCCCATCTTGTTAGTTGCTACTAAACTAAAAGGGACTAGTCACAATTTTTCTTCTCGTAATTAGCTTGAGATTAGTAAAATAAATTAGTACAATACTAATTTAAACCATCCCATCCAATTGTTTTTTTTTTATGATTTGTTTTCACATCACTTTACTCGATACTATTGTGTTCATTGTTCAATGTTCTGCCCAAATTGTCAATAAAGAAAAAATGTTCTTTATATATGATAGAATCCTTGAACTTGGGTCGTTGGTCAAAATGGGCCCTTTAGTTTCCTGGGCTTGACAGCCTCACATCTATCTGAAGCCCCCCAAGCTTACCCAATAACAAACCAAAGTTAGGCTACAATGACCACTTCACTCACCAACTCTTATTATGGTTGAATCTGTTTGATAGGTAAAGAGGCAATAAGAAATGCATAAGTTGAAGTTGCTTACTGAAACTGGATTACTTGAAGCACCTGCACCACTTAATTAAGATATGGATATGGTTGGTTGGGTTGTAGACTTACAGTGAGAAGAACAGGTTGAGATGGTAAAGTAGCAAAAAGTAACAATCAGTGGTTGGTATAGACTATGGAAAGCTAGCCAACATTTTTGGATGGAGATGATCACCAACCACGCAAATCAAGTTTTATTAGTCAAGTTTTGTGCAGGTGACTTTAGGTCACTTTACTAATTCTAATTTACACCTACTCACCACTCTTATTATAGTATTCATTGACGTGTTACCCTATATACATGGACATGAACTTGAACTTTAATGTCATATACATATATTTTTATAAACCCAGCCACGCAAGGTGCGTGCCTCCCACTCCCACTAAATATGTTCCTTCCTCGTCATGCTGATAGTAGTGGGTGTAATGCTTGCTTCACATGCTATTGATCTGTTTTAATGTAAGTAGCATCAAATAAATATGCGATAATAAGACCAAAATAAAATAAAGGAAATGAAAGGAGTAGGTGACAAAAGCAAGATGAGAATGGAATTATTAATCAATTCATGAAATGGTAACGGGTACTCCACGCAGGCAACACGTCCATGTCATCAATATTGATCTCGTTTAATTGAGGGGACTACAAAAATACTATATAATTAACACCCACTGTAGTCATTTCAAAGAAAAGAAAAAGAAAGAAAGAATTGAAAACGTTTTGTCTTTTGTTTGTGAATTGTTGACCATGGAGAAAAGGAGATCAGTTTACTTTTGTGAAATTAAATAATTAACAATAATCAAGCTTGTATTTCTAGATGAGACAGGAAGAGTAACATACTAGTTAGAATGAATTCCAGGTTAAAATGTCAACTAGTATGGAGGTTTAGAAACAACCAACGGCTTGTGGGGGTGGGA
The DNA here is from genome assembly GCA_003254925.1 of Chamaecrista fasciculata. Classification (NCBI taxonomy): domain Eukaryota; kingdom Viridiplantae; phylum Streptophyta; class Magnoliopsida; order Fabales; family Fabaceae; genus Chamaecrista; species Chamaecrista fasciculata. Next base: position 25,429 of record QANZ01049567.1, on the reverse strand, counting down.
GTTTAGGCCCAAAATTATGGGAGTTTTAAAAAAATAAAAAAGAATTGTCATCCTTTTCTTGCGATCTTTTAAGTTCTAAGAACTTTTTGATTGTAACTCTAAGAGAATTTTTCAGAAAATAAAAAGCTGTCCGTATATATATAATTGAAATTGGAAGAATAAAAAAGGTGAAGAACTGAAGATTTTATCACTGGCGGTGCTGGTATCAATTAGCGAATAACAAAAATATCACGTAAATCTATATGTTTATGATATTCACATGTTTTCTGTTTTTCATGTGACACTGTTATAGTACAATTATTTTCAAAGATTGATATTTTAAATTTTTAATTTAATCTATTGATAAAAATTATATTCTGAAGGTTAAATAACGATATAATATATTACAATAGGTTAAAATTTTATTTTAGTACATCGTCTACATTTTATTTTAATCTTACATCTTTTTTAAAGTGGTCCTCTATAATTTTATAATTTTTTTTTCTCTCAAATTTATTATCCTATTATGATTTGACATCTTTTGTTAACAATTTCAATTTACCAAAAAAAATTGTTAAAAGTGACATATTGTTTTAAAATAGTCGCATCCAACATAAAAATGAGAGAGATGTGATTCACTTCACTTTCTGATATGAGTTACTGCTTTTATGGTTTAATTTGATTTCGTTTTTTATAGTTTTAAGGGGATAAAAATATAAAAAATTAAATTATAACTTTAAATTCATCATATTTAAACTTGTAATGAAATAAATATAATTAAATTCAATAATTTAAAAAAAAAATATAAAATTATGAAAATATAAAATACCACTTTAACATATATCATATATGTATATATAATTATATATATATAACTAAACTAAAATATGTCTTTACATAAATAATCAAAATGAAGTTTTAACCAAACATTATATATCTTTATACTAGGTTATCATTTTGATTTGTCAACTTATTTGAAAATATTAAACATGTTAAATGAATGGAGTAAAATTAAAAATAAATGTAGCCAACAAAAAAGAAAAACAAAAATCTTGACCTTTTAGTTAGGCAAAAATATATTTTTAACCTTCAAATTTTATATTAATTTTTAATTTTAACCCTACAAATCGATTAATCTTGTTATTGGTCTTTTTTTGAACAAATCTTGTTATTGGTCTTAACTTTGTTTAAAAAATTAAAATATATTTTATATAATTTTTAATCTAAGTTAAAATTTATTTATTTTATTCCAACATATTTATATATTTATATTATAGGAAAAAGTACTTATTTCGTCCCCAAACTTTACACCAACTTTTAATTTTATCCCTAATATTTTTTTGTTATCAATTTTGTCCTCAATGTTTCACATTTTGATCAATTTTATCCTTTGCTCTTACTTTAGCCAAATATTAACGACAAAATTTATGTGGTTAATGATATGTAATTTAAAATAGATAGAAAAAGAAACTCAAATCTTAACCTAAATTAGAAAACAAGATGCAGCCTGTCGTTAATTTATTGAAAAAAGTTAATCAAATGATAAAATTAATAAAACTGTAAAACATTTGGAAC
>QANZ01049567.1:0-23149 GCA_003254925.1 Chamaecrista fasciculata | reverse complement strand
AAGAGAAAATAATAATAGATATGACATATATTATGAATAAAAATTGTAATTTTTAATTTTTTCATTAAAAATTATGAATATTTAATTATTTATATATATAAATATATGCCGTGTCGTGTCGCGTAATTTTGAGAGTTTGACGTGTCGCTGTGTCCGTGTCCGTGTCGTGTCCCGTGTCCGTGTCAGTGTCCATGCTTCATAGGATTTAGTCATTAAATTTGAACTAATTTTATATTTTTTGATCCCTAAATTTATACTTTTTAAAAAAATTTTATCCCTAAATTTATATTAAATTTCTTTTTGGTCAATAAATTTGACCCAATAACTAAATTATTAACAATTGAAATAATTCGATAAGTGAGTCTGTGAGTCATATATTTTGATTGAAAAATGTCCTTGCAAACCCTGTCATCTGAGATAATATAGTTTTTGTGTCAATATCAGATCATGCCCTTTTTGTTATCATCTGATGACAGAGTGTTATCTTGGATGTCGACGTATAACAGCATGACGTTACCAAACGGCAAACATCCAAGATACTATAATATATAAAATAACGGGTATGAGATCATAGCATACCAAACGCACCCTTAATCCTTTCCTAATGACCTTTGAATTGGATGGAGTTATTTAATTTAGTTTTTTATTTTTAAAATTGGACTCTTTTAATTCACCGTCACAGTTCACATAAATAAATAAATAAATACTACTAATATTTTGTGAGTGTGGGGCCACAAATACTGGTAGTGAGTGTAGTGTGGACAGTGCGATTGAATCCAACCGCATTTGTGGCACGCATTCAATTGAAGCGTGCTGCTGCTCCCATTGCGCAGCTTGTACGCTATCCCACTCTCACCGACGCCTTATTTATTTATTTCTTTTCTAAATTTTCCCTTTAGGTTTCCATCTATAATATAATATGATGATAATAACCGATAAATAGCGTAAATAAAAAAAAATTATATGTTAATACTAGACGAGTAACAATTTTAAACTCAATTCTTTAAAAATTATTACTTTCAATTTAGTATTTCACATATATTTTTGGCTATAGTGCATTTTTGGTTCCATAACTTTGACAAAGGTTTTAATTTGGTCCCATAACTTTTTTATTGCAATTTTGGTCCCATAACCTTGGCAAAGGTCTCAATTTGGTCCCATAACTTTTTTTGTTGAAATTTTGGTCCTATAACGTCTGAAAACGTCTCATCGTTGGTCCCAAACTGATTTCCATGCATCATATAACTTCACCCATTTTTTTCACATCATCATCCAACTCAGTATGTCAGATCATCTTTAATGGCAGATAATGGACAGAAATAAGATTGGGACCAACGCTGAAACGTTTTCAAAAGTTATGAGATCAACATTGCAACAAAAAAAGTAATGGGACCAAATTGCAACAAAAAAAAATCATAGAACCAAATTGAGACCTTTGCCAAAGTTATGAGACCAAAAGTGTACTTTAGTATATTTTATATCTATTTTTTTTAAATATTAATGAATAAATTAATATAATATTACTTCTATACTTAAAATTTTGTCATAAATAAAAAGTCAAGTTAATAATTTTTAATAAACTATTAAATTGGCTATATTTCATAAAGTATGAATTATTTTGCAATTCTTATAAAATTATGGGACTCAAATATAATAATACAAATAGATACATTTCGTTCTAAACAAAATTTATATTAATATAATTTTTTTTCTTATTTTAGATAATTATATAATTTTTTAAAAAATATAAGGCCAAAATATAAATTTAGCTAAATGATATTGATGACTAGCTTATTAGATAACAATTCCATTATTGATCACCCTTAGATTATTTGAAAAGTTAAGATTGTGCTACTTCTCAAATTACATGAATGCGACTTGTATCATTTATAGGCTAACCACATAGAAGTATTATTGAGAATTTCATATTTAAACTCATCACAACACATTATTTAATGATATTTTAACATCCAACTAATAGGAAATAATCTACCATCTTTTTATATTAAACTCCCAATTAATAAAATTATTTATCTAATTCACCTCACTTCATCTCATCCATTCTCATTCCTTTCATAGTCATCCCACTTCACTTTTACAAAAATTTCTAATTTAATTCTTTTTGAAAACTTCAAATTCTAAAAAGGAAAAAGACAACGAGACTACATTCTATTTATTTTCAAAATTTAAATTTTAGAAGTATGAAACATCAAAATATGATTTCACATTTAATCAATGAGAATTCTTTTACAATATCAATTTTCAACCTTCAATAATTCTTAGTACATATGAAGTTCCATTAAATTTCTCGCAGAATATAGTTATTGGGCTTAGTGCATAACCGTGTTGGATATATTCTCTTACACCATCAACAACCTAAGGATATATCATTCTCATAAAAGATTTATGCTTGAAAGATCACTTAGACATCAAAATTTAGGTGTCATGAGTTTCTTTGTGGTTGATGTAATTTTCCTTAACTCTAAGTACTATCTTTCAGTGCATTATTTGTTATTTACAAGGGTGTAGAGAAAAGCTTTTTCTCTGCACGTGTACAACTATTCATTCTTTGCTCCATAGTCCATATGTGCATGTTATTTATCTAACTTGTTTATAATGAACTCAGGGAAGTTATTGTTGATCTTAAGGCAACTGGTGTTTCGTGGATCCAATTTGATGAACCAAACCTTGGTTTAGATCTTGACTCTCACAAGCTGCAAGCATTCACTCAAGCATACTCAGAACTTGAGTATTGCTTATTTGGCTTCAATAATCTCGTTGAGACCTACTTTGCTGATGTGCTTGCTGATATTTTCAAAACTCTCACTTCTTCGAAGAGTGTCGCAACATTTGGATTTGATTTGGTTTGTGAAACTCAGACTTTAATCAAGGGTGGGAGTGAGAGATTACAATATCAATTTTCAACGTCCAATTGTTGTTGGTACTTATAGTGTTCCATCAAATTATTCACACAATACAAGCATCTGACCCGGTGCATAATCATTTTGGGTTGGTGTCGGACATATTGGCCTTAAACCTTCAGCAACCTTACGAATATATTATCCTTTTAGAGCATTTATACCGAGACATCACTTAGACATCAAAACTTCTATCCCATAAGTTTTTTTTTGTGTGGTAGATGTAATTTTCCTTAACACTAAATACTATCTTTCAGTATATTATTTGTTTTCTTAATGAAAAATAAAATCTATTGTCTTTACATTGCTAACAATGTGTTTTTATTAAAATTCAAACCTTGTGTGTAGGATGTTGCTCTACATGGTGACATGGCAAACCATAATATTGTTAATTAGTGGAGTCGGCAACAGCTTATAATGCAACAACAAATTAATTTAATGATTAATTGCAAGTGACAAGTTTAATCTACTTTAAAAATCAAAACTACTTCACATGAAAATCAAAGGATCTTCTATAAAATATCTAATAGGCATACAAATTTTATTAGAGAGTGTTTTTTTTTTTGGAAAAAAGTTTAAGTGAGTTGGGCCCGAGGGTTTACCAAGGTCAGGGCAGGCCTCCAGTCTCTATGAGTGCTTAAAGAGGTACTTACAGATCGCCTACCAATAAGGTCCTCACATCGGCAGTGGGAATCGAACTTACGATCTTGTGGGTTATGAGTCGACTCCTTATATTATACATCAATTTCAAAATGACTTTTGTTATTTGTATATATATAAATATATATATATATTTATATCTATACTATATCTTATATTATATGGCTCCACCCCTTTATGGTTAGTCAGAATTATTGAATTAAAAAATTAAAAAAGAAAAAGAAATCACCCACTTTCCTCTAGCCCACGTTCTCTCAAGTGTCACCCCATACAAGTTACTTTTGATTTTCATTAATATTTTAAGCTCCATAAAAAAAAGGGTAAATTACACTTTGATACCTTATAGTTTGATCATATTTCACTTTAGTACCCGGTGATTTAAAAAGTGACATTTTAGTATCATGTGATATTTTCTCTTAACAAATTATTTTTAAATAATTTTATATTTTATAGACATATTTGCGTGCCCGTTAGGGCACGTAAAGCCTCTAGTATTATATATGTCTTAGGGGCTTTCTAGTAATCGATCTTTTAAAATTATAGTATAAAATAATATTTACTCAATATATTACAAATAAATATATAAAAAAATAAAAATATCACTTCAATTTTAATAATCCATATTTTTACCTATGACTCCATGATGTCATGATCAGTTTTTACTCGTATACAATTTAATATGATTTTGTTATGCAGATAATGTGATTTGAGATCTTAATGTTAGGCTGTTGCCTCCCATGAACTTTATTCTCTTAATCATATCATACACTAACTGTACTCCCTTGCACGCAGATTATATAAAAGCCATTTCATATAAACATTTTTTATTTCTTTTTTACCAATTTCATTTTCTATATAAATGTTCCTCTGCAGGCTTTTTTGTTGGCCTTAATCTTTAATAAAGAAGACAACTCAAAAAACGTATCGGGTGATTTAAACACCGACCCTACACCTAAAAGTCTAAAACTAACTACTTTACTCGTAGATATTGATGACCTTTTTTTTCTTTACAATAAATCCAAATTTATTAAACTTTAGGTACGTAGTAGCTTATTCTAATTAGTCCATTTACTGATAATGAACTGAAAGAGCAGAAGATAATATTATAATTTATAAAGTGATATAAAATTGTCNCAGAAGATTAATATTATAATTTATAAAGTGCTATAAAATTGTCTTTTTTTTTTTTCTTTTGAAACTGGCTATTACAGCCCAAAAAATTCATTGCCTAATTAAAGGATTGTCATATATAGTTATGTATGTTCCGTAACGACATAAAACAAAGGCATGATTGGATTGCATTAAACATACATGTAATAAAATTGCAGCATGATGTCCATAACGACAGAAATCAAAGTCATGATTGAATTCCATCAGACATACATGTAATAAAACTGCAGCATGATGTGGCATCTTCATTTATTTTTTTTTAAATAAAATGAAAGGCAATTAATATATTTATTGTGGACAAGTGATATTAAACATTAGATATTTAATGAGAATAATATAGTTTATGGTGTTTGGGATTTCCCTCTGCTTACCAAACCCCCATCAATTCCACGGTCTTGGATCTACTTAGAAATATTTGGGATGCTATCACGCATCAAATTGTCGTAAGACAAGAGAGGATCTTTGAAGAACACCAGGTTCCACATCTAGACCTTGTGAAATCGGGAGACCATACGGACACGGAACGCTGTGTCATTGAAAGGTCTAGGAAAAGAAGTTTTGATCGGCTTCAGGATGCCGCTGATAGCTTACAATGGATGAAAAAGATTAGGCTGGTAAGTACACAGGGGATGAAAACCAATTACAACATGCCGTTCAAGAAGAGAAAATCCGTGGAAATTGTAGAGATTGAGGAAGAGAAAGAAAACCAATCTCCGAAGCGGGCAAGGTCTGTTGATCGGGTGTCAAGTGAAGAGGACATTAATTTGGAAGATATTATGAACACTCTCATCATGAAGCTCTCAAATTTTCATCTGGGTTTTAGGGTGGTTGTACCAAAACAACCCCCGAAGGATAAATGAAGCTCCTTTCATGGAATTGCCGGGGTAGTGGCAAAGCCTCGGCAAAAAGAAGACTCAGAAACCTTTGCCAATCCATGAAGCCTGACATTTTATTTCTGCAAGAGACCAAATGTAATAATGATGCTGTTTTAAAGTTGGCTAGTAGTCTATTTTTCACTTATTCCTTTTGTATTGAGTCTAGTGGTAGAAGCGGGGGTCTTGCTGTGTTTTGGAACCCCCCCCCCCTTAGGTTTGTTTTGATTAATGCTACTAAGTACTGGATTCATGGTTATTTTGTTTTGCCGGGTAACGTTGAGACTCTTATTACTTTAGTTTATGGGCCCCCAAAGACACATAAGAGATTTAAGCTATGGGATTTTATAGACAGCATAACACCAAATAATACCCCTTGGCTCATCATTGGGGATTTCAACCAAGTCATGAAACCACATGAGAAGATGGCCAGCTCCTCTAAAATCATTGGAGCAACAAGGCCACTCGAGGTTTTTAATAACAAGAACTTGCTTGAGATCCCGTGGAAGGGAAACCCTTACACATGGTGCAATAATCGTCAAGGCTCAAGCCAAGTTAGAGAAAAATTGGATAGGGGGTGGTGCAACACGGAGTGGTTGGATCTTTTCTCGTCCTCTTATGTTGAATCCCTTCCCATAGCCGCCTCTGACCATGCACCGCTGATTTTGCACACGGAAACAATTGGTAGTGTTCAGCGCTCAGTTTTCAGTTTTGAGGCCATGTGGATCACTCATCCAGACTGTGCTAAAGTTATTTCTAATGCTTGGACATCTGATCCATCTCATGCTGGTTCTCAAGCCTTCAGGTTAACTAAGAAAATAAGATTAACTTCGAGAGCCCTGATGCAGTGGAACAAAGAGAGTTTTGGTAATCTAAAAACACAGATCGCCCAAGCAGAGAGGGACCTGGAACAGGCGCAATCTATGGCCTCTAGGGATTTTCAACACCATTATCAAAGAGAGGAGATTGTCATTAGGAAAAGACTGGAATTTCTTCTTAACTGCGAACAAATCTTCTGGGCACAACGTGCTAAGCAGATGTGGCTTGTCAATGGTGATCGCAATACTAAGTACTTCCATTCGGTGGTGAAACAACGTCGAAGTAGATGCAAGATTTTGGGTTTACAAGACCATCATGGAAGATGGGTCCATGACACGAAAAACATGTTGAAAATTGCCAAAGAATACTTCATCAATCTTTTTAACAGTAACATACACTATGATCGGGATACCAGTCTGGCAACTATGGTGGATGCGGGCATTCCTAAGCTCAGCGATATACATCGCAATGCCCTCTCGAAACCTTTTACGAGAATGGAAATTGAAACTGCCCTTTTCCAGATGGATGGGCATAAGGCCCCGGGACCAAATGGTATGCCTGCTATTTTCTTTCAACAATACTGGCAGGTAGTCCGTGAGGATCTCATTCTCATGGTATCCTCTTTCCTTAACTCAGGCCACATGTTAAGGGAATTAAATCTCTCTAACATCATACTGATCCCGAAAGGAGACACACAGGAAAGTTGTGCAGACTACAAACCTATAAGTTTGTGTAATGTGACTTATAAAGTCATCTCCAAAACCATCGCCAACAGGCTCCAGGACATCATTATGGAGGTCATATCCCCTTTTCAGAACGCCTTTGCTAAAGGACGATCAATAACTGATAATATCTTGCTCGCTCATGAGATTCTAAGATATATTCGTAGACATAAGAAAGGCAAAGCCTTTTGGGCAGGTATAAAGATTGATCTTCTGAAGGCCTATGACAAAGTATCCTGGCAATTCCTTGAAGATGTCCTTAGGTACATGGAATTCCCTGAGCACTGGATCCGGATCATTATGCAATGCGTAAACACAGTGAGTTTTAGAGTTAAAATTAACAGTGCGCTTTCAGAGCAGTTTCAACCCCAGGCGGGATTAAGACAAGGGGACCCCCTCTCGCCTTATCTTTTCATTCTTTGCATGAATGTCCTCTCGGGACTGCTCTGTAAAGCTCAAAGCGAAGGAATCGTCAAGGGCATTAAAGTTGCTAGAAACGCACCGGCTATCAACCACCTAATCTACGCGGATGATATCCTTCTCTTCTTGAAGGCTGACCTTGCTTCTATTGCCGATATGAGTTCCATCTTCAAGCGTTTTGAGAGTGTTTCGGGTCTTCAAATCAACCACAATAAATCCGACATCTCCTTTAGCCCCAATACACCGAATAGACTCAAGAAAATGATGACTTCAGTGGCAAAATTTAAACAAGTGGATAAGTTCACTAAATACTTGGGTAGTTTTGTGGACGAGGAGCCCAGAAGTAGAAAGATTGCGGAGATCATTATAAGTAAGATGCAGGAAAGACTGGAAAGCTGGAAAGCCAAGCTACTTTCTCAGGCTGCGAGAGTTACCTTGATCAAATCGGTGCTCACCTCCCTCCCGCTATACCACCTCTCGTATTTCAAACTGTCGGATAAGGAGGCGCACATGTGTGATATGATTATGAGTAACTTCTTCTGGGGAAATACTAGTGGGAGTAAATCCCCTCATATGAAGGCATGGTATAAGATTTGTCTCCCTAAGAACCATGGAGGTCTGGGAATCAAAAGAATGAAGGATTTTAATGTCGCTATGATTGGCAGGCAGGCGTGGCGCATTATTAGTTTAAAAGACAGTCTTCTGTCTAGGACCTTCCATGCCAAGTATAATAGAGAGCAGAATGACTCCCATTTCTCCTGTACGTCTAACCCCTCACCACTTGCCATAAATATTTGCTCCCGTATAAATGATATTCTGAAGGATTGCAGATGGAGAGTTGGAAACGGCGTGAATATTAACCTGAATAGTGATCTGTGGATTAAACCTGATAGAGTGGGTACCAATCTCACAAAGGTCTGTCAGCTTATCAATCAGAATGGCCACTGGGATAGGGAGAAAGTTCAATAAGTCTACAACAACACTAACACTCTTACGATTCTAAGAATGCCTATATCACATAGTGGCATCAAAGACAGAATCATTTGGAAGAACAGTAGCACTGGCCAATATGATGTTAGTACGGCCTACTCTCTGCTGGCCGACGGAACACAGGGAGATACCCAGATCAACTGGCTTCAATATTGGAAGTTGCCCTGTCTCCCTAAAATCCTACTTTTTGGTTGGAAGTGTATGACGAACGCTCTTCCAGTGGGGGCTAACTTAATCAAAAAGAATTTCAACATTGATGCTACTTGTATTTTCTGTCAGGATGCTACTGAGGACGAGACACATCTCTTCCTTGCCTGTCCCTTCACTCGCGCGACTTGGTTTTGCTCCCCTATGGCTCTCCGTAGTGATCTCCATGTGCAGGATGGTTTAGTTCCTTGGTTAAGGAATTATTTCAATAATATCAACAATGATGAGAGTAGAAAAATTCAGTTCGTACATATTCTTGTGTTTCTTTGGGCCATCTACCAGCACCGTAACGGGGTGCGCTTTCAGCAAGACAATGCGGACTCTAGGATTGTGATTCAGAATTGGAAAGATAAGATTTCGCAAATGCAGGAAACATACCAAAATATCTCTAGGCACAAAGCCAATGCGGAGATAAGGGTGCAGAACACTTTGGGGGAGGTGCCCAATGACTTTCCTAATATTTATTGCTGCTGGATGAGAAAGAAGCGGCTGAACAAAACTATCTTTGTGGCTTTCCACTACCACAATGGTGCTCCCAATATGGATCTTTTACTATGTAGCACTGCTGACTCTTCAATGATTTCTATCTATCTTGCAGGGTTTCGCAAGCTGCTTGAAGACCTCAGGACCAAAAACATGGACAGGATGAACTTTCACCTACAGAAACATTGCTTGTTGCATGGAAACCGCACTAAAGTTCACTTTGATCTTGAGGTCATCATGGAAGATATCACGCACATCGTCGATGAACACAATGGGTACTGGAACATCATGAAGAAACCGCACAACATTCCCATCCTCAGCCAATTTCCAGACGTTTTTAGTGCAGCCTATGGCTGTTTTAATTCCTTTTAGGCTTTGTTTTATGTATTCAAAAAAAAAATTTCACTAAGTTGGCAAGAGCATTAGCAATAAGTAAAATTAAACAAAAGTGTTTTAATAGTTAATAGCCTTATCTTAGGCCTTTGGGGTTGGTAGCCTTTCTTAAGAACATATAAAATTAAAATCTTGATAAGGGAGCGAGAAAGAGAGAACACCAGGTGTATTTTATTTTTATTTTTTTGGTTACTTATTGTATTATAATTAATAATAATAAAAAGGTCAAAGTGCGAATTTGGTCCTGTAACTTTGCTCTAGATCCCAAATCAGTCCTATAATTTTTTTGTCTCGAATTTGGTCATGTATCTTTACTCTAGGTCCAAAATCAGTCCTATATCTTTTTTTGTCTCAGTTTTAGTCCCATATGTTTTGAAAACCTCCCACCGTTAATCCTCCGTCCATTTTAAATTACAGTTTAGTCCTGAAAACTTTAAATCTCTTTCACTTTAGTCACTGACTATCAAAATGAAAGTGAAAAAGCATTCCTGAAGATTTTCAAACCTTACATCTTGGTTCCTAATCCGATCCATGAATTCTTCATGAAAAGGAATAGAAATGCAAAAATAACACAAATTAAAGCAAATGATATAGGGACCAAAATTGAAAACGCATAAAATTTAAAACCCACCGAAAAATGTCCCAAACTTGTCGGAAAACATATGGAAATCGCCGAGAAACTTAAGAACTCATCCAAAAACCCCAATTCTCACTGAAATCTCACTTAAATAATCGCCCTCAAATGCTTTAAGAAAGAATTTTCGAAAATCCAAACTTTTGAGGAGGGATATGATAGAAGAAATGTCAGGGATTTCAGAACTTCTCTCTCGGAATCACCAAATGTATGAGAATCTTCTATCACCTCCCTTCTCAAAAGTTTGGATTTTCAAAAATTCTTTCTTGAAGCATTTGAGGGCAATTATTTAAGTGAGATTTTAGTGAGGATTGAGGTTTTTGGATGAGTTCTTGAGTTTCTTGGCGATTTTCGTACGTTTTCTGGTGGGTTTTAAATTTTTTGTGTTTTCAGTTTTGGTCCATCTATCATTTGCTTTTATTTGTGTTGTTTTTGCATTTCCATTTCATGAAGAATTCATGGATTAGGGACCAAGATGTAAGGTTTGAGAATCTTCAGGAATACTCTTTCACTTTCATTTTGATAGTCAGGGACTTGAAGTTTTCAAGACTAAACTGTAATTTAAAATGGACGGAGAACTAACGGTGGGAGGTTTTCAAAACAAATGAGACCAAAATTGAGACAAAAAAAATATAGGACTGATTTTGGTCTTGAAGCAAAGATACATGACCAAATTCGAGACAAAAAAATTATAGGATTGATTTGAAACCTGGAGCAAAGTTACAAAATCAAATTCACACTTTGGCATAATAAAAATATTTACTCCTAGCTATACTATTTCCTCTTCCATTCATTCATCTCTCTATTTTCATTTTTTTTACCGCAAAAAAAATCTCTATTTTAAAGTTTCAACATTCGCCACATGTAGAACAATATTTGATTTTTTTTCCCATTAAACATTATCTTATTTTTAATTTAGCAATATAAACCTATTTTAATATAATACTATATTTTTTATCATTACAATGAAATGAGTTGATTATTTATATTATATACCGGAATGGATATTAAATTAATTTCTGTATTATTATAAGAGTCCTTCTAAGGGCACATGTTAAAGTTTCTTTTGATTGATCAAGTGAGTTTTCAAAACATTAAAAATTATCTTTTAAATAATTTTTTGTAGATTTCAAGATATGAGATGCTCTACTAACCAATTAGAAAAAACCTTAAAATAGGGGTGAGCAAACCAACCCGCCAACCCGCGAGCCCGCAGAAACCAACCCAACCTGCAGTTATGAGTTGGGTTGGTTCGGGTTCGCGGGTTGATTTGGGTTCAAAATTCTCAACCCGCACACTTGCGGGTTGGATTGCGGGTTTGAAGTTTTTCAATCCAACCCAACCCGCATATAATTTTTTTCATTTTTTAATTTATTTTTTATAAATATTTATATATTTTTATATAAATTTTGTATGTTTTCTTATGTATTTATACTATTAGTTCTTTATAAATAAAATATTTTGATTTTAAAATTTACATAATTACATATATGTATTACATTTACATATTTTATAGAATATATTTTAATTGATTTATATTTATATATATAAAATCTATTTTTTTTAACATTTTTTATGTGTAAGTTTTTTTATTCACTACCCACAAATTTATAATAATATTTTTTTTAATGAAAATTATAAAAAAAAAAATTACAAACTCAACCCGCGGGTTCAACCCAACCCAACCCGCAACTCTGCGGGTTGGGTTGGTTCGGGTTGAGTTTAAAAAATCATAAAACCCAACCCAACCCAACTCGCAAATTGATGTGCGGGTTGGGCTAGGATTTCCTCTCAACCCGCCCCAACCCAACCCGTGCTCACCCCTACCTTAAAATGTGCCCCGAGGGCACATTTTAGATAAATCCTTATTTATAAATATCTTTAAAGTAAAGTCAAACAATTTTTAACTAGCATTATCCGTAAGTCGAAAGCCGTGATAGATTTTCAAAGTCTGATGGTTTCTTTTACTTTTTAGTATGACAGGGAAGAAAAACATTTGAATATAGATTAAAAAAAAGAGTATTGTAAATTTGTAATAACGGCAATTCATTTCCGTGATGAAACGCCCAGTCTCATGCAGAGCTCAAAATATATGAAAATAAAATTGTTTAGTCAATAAGCAGCTCTGGATTTCATTGAAGAAACAATAAGATAAATGTAATTTTTTTTTGGCCACAAGATAAATGACTAAATGTAAATTAGTCATGATTGTTGACAAATACTTGGGACATAGTAATATTTTTTTTTTGGTCAAAGGGTATTTTGTTCCTAAATGTATACCTTAATATTTATTTTGGTCATTTATGTTTCAAAATGTTCAAATAAGGCTTAAATATTGGTAAAATGTTTCATTTTTTGTCATAAATATTGGTAAAATCTTTCATTTTAGTCTGAAACTATTGAATTTGATCATATTTATCTAGTCTCTCATTTCAAGTTCAAAGGACTAGTTAAGAGGAACTCGTAGCTCTGTATTCGTCACATTCGAATTTGAAACGAGAGAGATATGATCAGTTTTACTTGTTTGGACATGAAACGAGCGGTCTACTTTTAGGACTTATTTGACCTCGTTTGCTAACAGCTCCAACTGAATAAAGAAACTACTATTTGAGAACACTTATAGCTCTAAACTCGTCACATTTGAACTTAAAACGAGTTATATTCAATAATTTGACACCAAAATGAAATATTTTGTCAACATTTAAGATCAATTTGAACATTTTGAAACATAATGGACCAAAATGAACCTTTAACCAATTTTTTTTCTTTAAAGCATCCATGTTTTTCTTTGGAGTTTCAAGCATAAAATAAAATTGTATACGGAAAGTCATTTTCTAGTATTAGGATTTAAAATTAGGGTCTTTTGATTGGTTAAGTGAGTTTTCAAACATTAAAAATCATCTTTTAAATAAATTTTCGTAGATTCCAATATATGAGATGCTCTATTAACCAATCAGAAGAAACTTTAAAATGTGCCTTAAGGGCACATGTTAGATAAATCCTTAAAATTAAAACTTTTGGATTTCCCTTAAAAAAGAATCAACGAGTAGAGCCAAAAAAAAAATGACATGGAATTCAGTGACATCAGTCATCACTGGATCTGCGTCTAATTTAGGGCATCTCATGTCTTGTGCAGGGAACAATTTCCCCACTCACCAACTCCGCCGTCATTTTAGGGGAAAGATAAGGGCAAAATGGGTAACCCGAGAAAAATATAAGAAAATGGAATGCAAATCGGAAAACACATCGTGCAAATAGGTGGGGTGGTGGGCCACCGTCTCTTACCAACTACGACCACCAACCCCCTCACACTCACATTCACACAATTAATTATTTAATTATCATTTATTACTATTATTATTTATTATTTCTTTTAAATAAAGCGATCTTCCTTAATGTGAATCACAAATTAGGAAGGAAAATCTCGATATTAATTGCCTCCTTTACACCGAGCTATTACATTACAAGTGTCGTTTCGATGTTTCACGAGGGTACGAAGAAAGCTAGTTAAATTTTGGTCGTTCATTGTGTATTCGGTATTCCTATTTTCATGGTTCATGGACCATCATCCATCGGAATCGTAAAGCGAAACGAAGTGTCGTTTACGCTCTCCCTTCGGTTTTAATTTTACACTTGGCAAAACCTCATGGAAGTGAAGGGATAAGGTTGCTTTCCCAACTGCCACATGTAACTATATGGTTTCCTTCGATAAATTTTTTTCTTTTCGTACCCACCAAATAATTGAGAGAACAAAAAATCTTAGCCATTGATTAACCTTCCATGTAACTGTAAATAACTAGAAATGCTTTTTTCTTTAAACAATTAAATTGTGGTACCAATCATACAATTAATAGATGGAAATTAACATTAACTAGTTCAAGTTCAAGGTTGCCAACAATTTTAACAAATATCTCAGATTGTAATAAGTAATTTATTTTCAAAATTTGGAATTAAATCCCCACCAATAAAAATTGAAATTAAAGACGTACAATGTCTTTTTATCAGAAAAATATCTTAACTTAAGAATTTATTTATTATCAGAAAAGAATATTACAGACTAATTAACTGTCATATTCACTCTGTTTCTAATTTTTTGGCCAAACAATTAAATTTGGGGGTCAAAAACAAGTAAACATCGTATCAAAAAACATCGTCTCGGGAGTTTATCATCTCCATTCTCTCCATTACAACAAATTTTAGCCATCACTTAAATCCAATGCCTCACATGATGCCATGTCACTCCTTCTAAGCTTGAAGCACCTTTTGGGACCAAATGAAACTATGTCTTTTGCTCTTCTTGCATAGTCCACATTTAAATTAGTGGGCGTTTGTTAAAATTTCAGTACTGCTAAATTTTTTTTTGTCTCAATTTATATATATTCCACCGAAAAGAAAAATATTTCATATATATGATAATTTTTTTAAAAAAATAATAAATAACAAACAAATAATAGAAAAATGATATTTAAAGAAAAAAGAAAATTTACTATTTAGTCCTTAAATTTATATCGAGTCAACTAATCAGTTTCTGAATAATTAAAATACACGATTTGGTCTCTGAAATATTTCAATTATAAACTATTTGGCTCCTAACGACGATTTGGTCCCTGAGTTTGATTTAATTTTATACTTTTTTGTTTCTGAATTTGTACTAAATTAATAATATTTGGTTCTTATATCTGAACTGATTCTATACTTTTTGGTGTCTAAATTTGTTCTGAATATATACTATTTGGTCCCTAAATTTGTACATTTTAGTCCTTGAATTTGACCCAAAAATCAAATCGTTGACAATTTAAAAAGAGAAACCTACTATTTGGTCCCTAAATTTACACCGAGTCCTTGAATAATCAAAACCTACTATTTGGTTCATTAGAATTGTCAACGATTTGATTTTTGAGTCAAATTCAATGATTAAAATGTACAAATTTAGGGACCAAATAGTATATATTCAAAACAAATTTAGACACCAAAAAGTATGGAATCAGTTCAAATATAAGAAGAACCAAATATTATTAATTTAGTACAAATTCAGTAACAAAAAAGTATAAAATTAGATCAAACTCAGGGACCAAATCGTCATTAGGAACCAAATAGTTGATAATTGAAATATTTTAGAGACCGATTCGTGTATTTTAATTATTCAGAGACTAATTAGTTGACTCGATACAAATTTAGGAACTAAATAGTAAATTTTCTTTTTTTAAAATATCATTTTCTATTATTTGTTTGTTATTTATTATTTTTTAAAATAAAAAATTGTCATATATATATATATATGCAATATTTTTCTTTCGGTGGAATATAATAGATTGAGACAAAAAAAAACAAAAATAGCAGTACTGGAATTTTAACAAACGCCTACTAATTTAAATGTGAAGTATGGAAGAAGAGCAAAAGACATAGTATCATTTGGTCCCAAAAGGTGCTTCAAGCTTAGAAGGAGTGACATGGCATCATGTGAGGCATTGGATTTAAGTGATGACTAAGATTTGTTGTAATGGAGAGAATGGAGAGAGTTTCTAATGGAGATGATCCACTCTCGTCTCTTCTCATTTTCTCAGTGATTTAGCCATATGGAGAAATCCACGTGTCTGTATATATGAAGTATGAACCTAGCTCTATGCAATTCACCACATCATCATATGCATTTGCCTAAACGTGGGTCCCATTGTATCTTGAGTTGCTAAAAAACTACTCCTACCGTCACGGGCGAAAGATGCGCGTAAAAACGAAATTAAACAATATCTTCATTTTTTTAATTCCACAAAATCTATTCAGTAATAATTAAGCTCCCTATATTTAATTTTGTTTTTAATAGAAAATATTTAGCAAAATATATTTTCTTTATTTGTACATATAAAATATTATTTCAATTAATGTAAAGAATTAAAAAATTACCTAAAACCAACCGCAGATTAATTTCACACAATCAATGGGGTAAATTTCCTTTTCCGGTAAACTTTTACTTGAAATGAAATGTTAGGCTGGCATGCAAGAAACATTTTAATTTGTTATATTATTTTTAAGAAAATGAAAATGAAAATTAAAAAAAGAAGTGAAGCGTTCTCAGATCTAGCTTAGGCCACAGCCCTCAAAGTGGCTATAAATAACGCGAAGGCCACTCCGTTTTGGTCGCGCTGAGCTCTCTGCTTCATTCTCTTTCCCTATCTTTGAAGCGAGAACTAGTCTCTATACTCTCACAAAAGGTATGAGACTCACCTCTCGTCTTCCTTCTTTTGTTCGCTTCTGGCTAATTCTCGTAAATAGTCGTCATTATGCTTCATTTTAGATCTTCCAGGCCATTTAACTTGTTAATAAATATGACATAGAATCTAGATCCTGTAAAACCTGGACAATTATACAATTTTTTTTCACTCATATCTACACTTGAACATCTCAATCTTTTTCGTTAAACTGAGATCTACTGGTAATTTTGCCCCTCCCATCAACGCTTGCTTGTAAGCTTGAAGGCTCTGTAATTTTGATTGTAAAAATGAATCTGTTTTGAAAAATCTGAGATTTTAAGTTCACTGTCTGTTCAACTGAACTGTGTGTGATAGTTGTTGGCTCATGGTTGCTTGTTTTCCGAATTGGATTGTAGATCTGTTCTGTTTGGCTACTCTGATGCTAGATCTAATACTGGATTTCGCTCTTTATAGTGGATCTGTGTATTTTTACTTCGGTTTAGTGTTTAATCTACTTGGAGCCTCATAATGATAATGCTACAATTGTATGCTAGTCTGATGATTTTCGATTGAGTTAGTAAGACTCATTTCAGCACCAAATGGGCACTGTTAAATCTCTGTTGCTGACAAAAGGGCAATTGCGTCTTCTGCTCTATGCTATTTTGTTCATTCCTACTTCATCGGTTTACTATCACCATGCTTTTTTTAAGATAAAATACTCACCTTATAAATCTTATTTTCTCACTTAACGGCGTCGTTTCAGATCACTTTTGTTTTTTTGTTTGATTCCCTTGTCTCGTGATCCGACAACTTTAAGTTCAAGTTATATGCTTACTTTTATGCTTTTCCAAGTTATATATTGCCACAAATATAATATAATGATTTTCTTTTCTGTGCTCGTATTATGTTGTAAATGGTGTTTAAATATATAAGTAACAATTGATTTGATTTAGTCAAATGACTTCCATTTGCTACTTGATCTGATCTAGCAGAAAAATGGCATCCCATATTGTTGGATATCCTCGCATGGGCCCCAAGAGAGAGCTCAAGTTCGCTCTTGAGTCTTTCTGGGATGGCAAGAGCAGTGCTGAGGACTTGAAAAAGGTGGCTACTGAACTCAGAGCATCGATCTGGAAGCAGATGGCTGGTGCTGGGATCAAGTACATTCCCAGCAACACATTCTCTTACTATGATCAGGTGCTTGATGCTACTGCCACTCTTGGTGCTGTTCCACCTAGATATGGTTGGACCGGTGGGGAGATCGGATTTGACACCTACTTCTCCATGGCCAGAGGTAATGCATCAGTGCCTGCAATGGAGATGACCAAGTGGTTTGATACCAACTAGTAAGTGATGTCTCATACTCTGTTGTCTTTCAACTTAAATGATTTCATAGTTGTAACCTGATTACTTATCTATTTTGAATGGATTGGTGCAGCCACTTTATTGTCCCCGAACTCGGACCTGATGTTAAATTTTCTTATGCCTCTCACAAGGCAGTGGATGAGTACAAGGAGGCTAAAGCGGTATGTATTCTTTAGTTAAGTACTTTTTCCTCCTACATTATTAGTGATTACCTAGAAATCTGAGATCAATTACTGTGCACCTATTTGAGATGTGAGGTATCTGGATCAGGATTAAAGCCCATGAAATTTATTAGTGCTGGCTAACTACATGGAAATCATTGTGTCAATTGATTTCTAACTGTAACTGTCCTATTATTGCCTGTGCTTGAGTTAGAAGTGTTATGAAGAAATTCTATTGTCATTGTGATTAAATTTAAATTGTTGTCGCTTCTTCATGTTTTATTCTGTATCATCATTGTCATTTAATATTTAATTTCTTCTTGCAGCTTGGAGTGGATACCGTTCCAGTCCTGATTGGCCCAGTGTCGTACTTGTTGCTCTCCAAACCTGCCAAGGGTGTAGAGAAAACCTTTTCTCTTCTCTCCCTCCTCCCCAAAGTCCTTGCTATTTACAAGTGAGAATTTTAGCTTGTGTACAGCGATTAATTCTTGTTCCAGTTATGCATGTTATTTATCTAACTTGTTTATAATGAACTTAGGGAAGTTATTGCTGATCTTAAGGCAGCTGGTGCTTCATGGATCCAATTTGATGAACCAACCCTTGTTTTGGATCTTGACTCTCACAAGCTGCAAGCTTTTACTGAAGCATACTCAGAACTTGAGTCTTCTTTATCTGGCTTGAATGTTCTCATTGAGACCTACTTTGCTGATGTCCCGGCTGATTCTTTCAAGACCCTCACCTCTCTGAAGGGTGTCACAGCCTTTGGATTTGATTTCATCCGTGGAACTCAGACCCTTAATTTGATCAAGGGTGGATTCCCCAGCGGAAAGTACCTCTTTGCTGGAGTGGTTGATGGAAGGAACATCTGGGCTAATGATCTTGCTGCTTCTCTCAGCACACTACAAGAACTTGAGGGAATTGTGGGCAAAGGTAATTATTGAACTAGTGATAGTGGAATATAGTGGTATATGTACACAGTTAATGTAGTAGCTTGATATATCTTTTTTCTAAATTTAATGCAGATAAACTTGTTGTATCCACCTCCTGCTCACTTCTCCACACTGCTGTTGATCTTGTTAATGAGACCAAGCTGGATGATGAAATCAAGTCATGGTTAGCTTTTGCTGCACAAAAAGTTGTTGAAGTGAATGCATTGGCCAAGGCATTGTCTGGTGGAAAAGATGAGGTAACTTCAAATCTTTCAGTTCGTCTCAAAACTGATGGAATCTGTTGCTATTAAGTTGCAATGTGATAATGGTGTTACATTAGCTCCATGTCACTGCTTGAATATGAAGCTGGAAATGTTGTAATATATTTGTATTGTAAAATGACATTGTCAAGAGCTTCAATTTACTATCCTTGATTAGTGTTGTTTTTTGCACGACTATTACTGTCCATTCACTGAAGTACCCTTTTATCCGTTTTACTTTCAGGCTTTCTTCTCTGCTAATGCTGCTGCACAAGCTTCAAGAAAGTCCTCTCCAAGAGTGAACAATGAGGCTGTTCAGAAGGCTGTGAGTTCAAATTTTAATTGTGTTGTTTGACTGGATTTTTTGAAAAAGTTTTTGTTCTTAATAAGAACCTCTTTGCTTGCCCAATTCAGGCTGCTGCATTGAAGGGTTCTGACCATCGCCGCGCCACTAATGTCAGTGCCAGATTGGATGCCCAGCAAAAGAAGCTTAACCTTCCAATCCTCCCAACCACCACCATTGGATCCTTCCCTCAGACTGTGGAGCTCAGGAGGGTGCGCCGAGAATACAAGGCTAACAAGTAAGAAAGCTTAGTCAGTAATATCTGGCATTATTTTTCTTGACCATGTGCCTTCTTTTAATGACCCTAAATTTGATTTCTACAGGATCTCTGAGGAAGAGTATGTGAAGGCTATTACAGAGGAAATCCGCAAGGTGGTTGAACTCCAAGAAGAGCTTGATATTGATGTCCTGGTACATGGGGAGCCAGAGGTCAGTTCTTATCTTTACTCAATCACAATATTACTCTACTAAGTGAAAACAAAGTCAGTCTGGGTGATACTAACTTCCCTAATTGTGGATGCCTTTCCTTGCAGAGAAACGATATGGTTGAGTACTTTGGTGAGCAATTGTCCGGTTTTGCCTTCACTGTTAATGGCTGGGTGCAATCCTACGGATCTCGTTGCGTGAAGCCACCAATCATCTATGGTGATGTCAGCCGCCCAAAGCCTATGACTGTTTTCTGGTCATCCACTGCTCAGAGCTTGACCAAGCGCCCAATGAAGGGAATGCTTACTGGTCCCGTCACCATTCTTAACTGGTCTTTTGTTAGGAACGACCAGCCAAGGTACAAGAGAGCCAAAATGGAAACTCATTTCCCATGTTGTTATTGCTAATTTGCTAACATAATGTATAACTATGTCTGCAGATCTGAGACTTGCTATCAGATTGCCTTGGCTATCAAGGATGAAGTAGAAGATCTTGAAAAGGCCGGCATTAATGTTATCCAAATTGATGAGGCTGCTTTGAGAGAGGGTTTGCCTTTGAGGAAGTCAGAGCACGCTCACTACTTGAACTGGGCTGTCCACTCCTTCAGGATCACCAACGTCGGTGTTCAGGATACCACTCAGGTAATTAACTGATACCAATATTCAGAGTTATATAGAATCTGTTTATTCTTCACTTTCCATCTAACAAACATTTGTTGTAATTTGGACACAAAAACAGATCCACACCCACATGTGCTACTCCAACTTCAATGACATCATCCACTCAATCATCGACATGGATGCCGACGTGATCACCATTGAGAACTCTCGTTCTGATGAGAAGCTGCTCTCAGTGTTCCGTGAAGGAGTGAAGTATGGTGCTGGAATTGGCCCTGGTGTGTATGACATCCACTCTCCCAGGATACCACCAACTGAGGAAATTGCTGATAGGATCAACAAGATGCTTGCAGTGCTCGAGAAGAACATCTTGTGGGTTAACCCTGATTGTGGTCTTAAGACTCGCAAGTACACTGAGGTCAAGCCTGCTCTCCTCAACATGGTTGCTGCCGCCAAACTCATCCGCAACGAGCTCGCTTCTGCCAAGTGAATGGTATAAGAAAGTAGAAATTCAATAGTCACATTGTTTCGTTGACGTTTAAAGAGAAAAAAGAAAAAGGGGAATGAATACTATCTCTGTTTTGTTTTGCAATAACTGTGTGATGAATATTTAGGCGTTTAGTTTGCTTTTCTTCTCCCCCCGGGTTCTTATGTTTTCCAAATATTTTGTATTTTTGTGGCTTTGCCTCCATCTTTATTGAAATGCAATTTACCAGCTTTATATGGTAATGTCCATGAGTCGTCTATTTCTTCATGCATCAATGTGGGCCAATGAAACTAAACACTAAATAAATTACCGACAAAAATTAACTCGCTTCAAGTTCTCTACTGAAATCTGCAAGACTGTTTTATCTTTATCAAAACCTGAATATTTGAACGGTGCCCACGATCATCACAATCTTACTCTGATCAGGAGATAAATAGAGTATATTTTTTAATAAGGAAAAAGGGTAATCTAGATTCTTTCATTTTTACCCTCTATGTACAACATTAACACTTCATCCGTTAATTTAACCTCATGTGGCGAACCATACATCCCTACTAACGCCACTTTGGACTTTTTTGCACTATGCCCACCATTACTAGAGTTAAAGACTCTTTGAATAGTTCATATTCGGCCTAGCCGTCCTTAGACGTCTCATTTGTCTCACAATCTTTGTTACAAGCCCCTCGAATCCCTATAAATATGATCATATCCTCTCAATTCCACTCAAACTCAAAACGAAACACACACAAAACAATTTGATCATCCATATTATCAAGCATGGCTCTTTCTCGTTGCATCTTGATTGTTGCACTCATTGCTACTATCTTCTTCTCAACCACTTCCACTGCTGAAGAATTCTTGGTTGGAGACGAAGAGGGTTGGACTGATGGGTTTGATTACCAAGCCTGGGCTGCTGACAAGGTCTTCCACGTCGGAGACATACTTAGTAAGCAAGCTAAATTCATTGACTGTCTTCTTTAATACACATTTTTGGGACTCCATTAAACTGAAGTTTTTGGGTGATTTGTAATTTTGTAGTATTCGATTATCCCCTTGGACAGCACAATGTATTCAGAGTGAACGGAACGGACTTCAAGAACTGTAGGGTTCCTGCCGGAGCTGAAGTATGGAACACTGGAAACGATAGGATTTTGTTGGAAAGCGAAGGAAGAAGATGGTACTTATGTGGAATTTTCGGCCACTGCCAAAATGGCCAAAAGATCGTCATAAATGTGTTGCCTCAAACACAGTCTCCATCTCCTTCACCTACACCTTCACCTTTAGCTTCACCTTCAGATTTAGCTTCACTTCCGCTTTTATCTTCACCTTTAGCTTCACCTTTACCTTCATTTTTACCTTCACCTTCACCTTCTCCTTCGGATTTACCTTCGGATGATTTACCTGACAATCACAATATTGGAAGGACCCTCTTCAGTAAATGGGTGCCCAGGAAGCTAATTACAATTTTTCCACATTAATTAATTTGTGGGGCTGTTTCACCATTTCTAGAAAGCGATTACTAATACTTCATCTTTCTGTTATTTCAGTTATTTATAATCTAGTCAGATATAGCATGCGTCGAGTATCCCCACCCAATTGAATGGAAGATTCTCATTTGAATTTACCAAGTACAGTGAAGACTGTGGCTCTGTTTATCAGTCTGCCTCTTGTCTTGCTAATAATTAGTCCTTTAATTTTCCATGTTTCTGTCCTTCTTCATTGTATTCAATAATATATTTATTATAGTTAATAAAAGCAATTAGCATACACTTTCTATGTTTTCGTTGTATCTTTTTAAGACACAGAAAAAGAAATATTTCTTACTCGATTATAAATATTGGTCATCATGGTCGAGAGATTAAAGTGGTTAAACAAATTACAATCTTAATTCTTAAAAAAACAACAACTGGCATCGTTTAAATTGAAATACTCAAGTGACAAAATATAATCAGTCAACGTATATTATATACTAGGGGGCTTGGCGTGTTAGGGCACGCTAATATGCATGTAACGTTTGAATTGATTTTTATATTGATAAAAGAATAAATTTGGGACCAATTTGAGAAATTATAAAAATATGTAAGA
>QANZ01049563.1:54249-66403 GCA_003254925.1 Chamaecrista fasciculata | reverse complement strand
ATCATAATTTCTCCTTTATCTCTCATTTTCCCAAACACAATTTATTAAAAACCTCCTTTATAACACAAATTCTTTACCTCTCCTTTATTACCTCCCCCATTTTTTTATCCTCCTTTACCTTAACTCTTGAATCCAAACGCACCCTTAGTCTCTTTAGAAGTTTTAGAGTCCACCTCCATTGCATCTTTCAAAGCTTCCTTGTCTTCAAAATCTTCTAAACTTGCCATTTCAAGTGAGTCGTCAACCACTAATATTTCTTGTGAGTTTGCATCTTTCAGAGCTTCCTTGTCTTCAAAATCTTCTAAACTTGCCATTTCAAGTGAGTCTTCAACCACTAATATTTCTTGTGAGTTTGCATCTTTCAGAGCTTCATTGTCTTCAAAATCTTCTAAACTTGCCATTTCAAGTGAGTCTTCAACCACTAATATTTCTTGTGAGTCTTGAACTGTCAATATTTCTAATGAATCTTCTTGTGCTGACTTTTTGTTTTCTATAAATCTGACCTGTAAATTATTTCTCCCTTCGAGGAGTGATATAAAGAAGAGAAAACAATGAGGCCATGGGTAAGTATAAAAACAATGATACTTGAAAACAATGAGGAGTTTTAATAAAGGACTAATTAATTTCCATTGACAAACCTTATATTGGGAATAATAAATCTGGCGAGTATTGGGAATACTAGTTCGCTCATTGTGACACCCCAATATACTGTTATTATTGTTATTATTATTTTTTTTTTATTATTATTTTTTTATTACTATATTTTATCTTTTTTTTTATACGAAAATTTAAGACAAATAAAAATCTAACACACACACAAGTAATAAAATTTGTTTTTTTATACTTCTATAACGGTTATAAGTTGTTCTTACATTATAATAGTCCTTATTAGTAGGACTGTAGTTAGTACATACCCAAAAGAGAGCTTGCTGATCTATAACGCTTCCTAATAAGTACAAAAAAAGTAAGCTGGCAAGCTCAATATCCAGTCTACGTATATACTTCTAGATAATTATAACTTAATTTAATATCATATATGAGGGTCGTTAAACATATGGGGTCCATTTGGCATATGGGGCCCATTCTACATCGGCGGCTCACCCGGTATGCCCCACTTAAAATATTTTACTTTCAGATATACATATGCATGTGTAGAGACATTTAAAAGAGAAATAGGATATATATGTTTCCAGAGAAATTTCCAACTAAGAAAAAAAAATAGTGTAAGGTAAAAGAAGTGTTGTTTCAAATATAAATTTAAGGAAGCATATTTGTTTTCTTCTTACCCGTCTCCTTCAACAGTCTATTTTCCACTACTAGTGCTCTGCCAATCAGCTTCTTTCTTCCACAATCACTTTCTCCTACCTTTTCGGTGTGGGTCCTAAGTGAGTTCTATTCCTATTTATAGAAACAATTTCCGTAACAATTAATTTTCAACCGACAGAGAAAAAAAATGAAAAGCAACTCCTTCAGTGACGTGGCAATTTCTAATCCAACCATTTCAACTTGCTCACTAAGTTAGGAAACAGTAATTGAATTGCTTCAGACTCTTTGCCACGTTTTTTTTTATTTAATATTTTGAATCCCTTTTTAAACTTGTCCTTATATTTTAATGTATATTTATTTATTTGATATTATTATTATTATTATTATTATTATTATTATTATTATTATTACTACTTTAGGATATTACACTCATGTCCACCCAATTTATTGCATTCTTAGTGTGAATGAGGCCATGGGTTCGATCTAGTACCAAAAAAAGAAAATTGATATTGGGAATAATTGGGAAATGTTCTGATTCATTATGATTTATGACTATAATATTAAATAGGGATAAAATGGTAAAAAAGTTCATTGATGACCTCTTGATTTCATAACAAAGCAGATAAAAAGGGACAAAAAAAAGTTCTGCAATGAAGCAAATAAAAAGGGACGGAGGGAGTAATTTTTATTAAGGATGGTTAGGGATCTTATTCATATATAGAGTATTATAATTCTTAAAAACTCGGATTCATATTTGAACAATATAAAATATTATACTACATTCCCAGATATAGGGATAGCAATGGATAGAATATCCGGTGATTTTTTCATTATCCGTATCCGTTCATCCTATCCAATATTTGTACCCTATCCGTATGCAATAAATTAATATCCATATCCGCACGCTATCCGATATCCGGTATCCGACGGGTACCCAAAATACCCAAAATATCTGAAAAATATGGATATAGGATAAGATATCCTATTTTATAAATCGGATATAACGGGTACCTGATATCCATTATCCACCAACTAATATAAATAAATGAAATTTGTTATCTATTTATATTTTAAATTTATTTTTAATATAAAAAAAATTAATTATAATATAACTAAAAAATGATTATATAAAAATATGTATAAATATAATTAATTAAATTTAAATAATTATATATAAAATATTAAATTGAATGTAAAATATAAAAATTAAATAAGTAATAGGGTATCGGATATCGGGTACCCTAACTATCCGTTCATTTCGGACAGATATAGGGTATCCGAGGAAAATATCCATATCCGCCTAATATTCGAAAAATATTTAATTTTTACTATCCGTATCCTATCCGATATCCGATATCCGACGGGTATTGGATAGTTTTTTAGGACAGATACGGGCGGGTACCCTAACTATCCTAAGAAATTGTCATCCCTACCCAGATAATATAAATAGTTGAATCTTCGAACTCATATTCAGATTAGAGAAACTTTAAAATAATTTATTTTTTATTTAATATAATATATTTTTATCATTTTTTTACATCTACAAGCACTGAAAATAAAAAGAGAAAATTCATTGTTTAGTCTCTAAATTTATAGTGAACTAATGGGTCTTTAGATAATCAAAATATACAATTTAGACCTTAAATCTTGTAATTATCAACGATTTAGTGTCTGAATCAAATTTAAAATGATTCAGGGATTGAAAAATAAAAATTCAGAGACAAAAAATACAAATTAAAGAAAAGTTCAAATTCAAATCAAATCGTCACTAAGTACTAAACAATTGACATTTGATATATTTCAACAGCCAACTCATATATTTTAATTATTTAAAAACTAATTAATTACTCATTATAAATTCAAAGATAGAATGATAGTTTTCTCAAATAAAAATAAATGTTCTACTATTACTTTAATGTGTATATAACACTTAGCCTTTTATCCTTATAATTTTGAAATACTTTTTTTCCATACATCAACATATACATTTACTACTATAGGTATAGTCACTCATCAATATATCTTTGTCAATATATCTTAATCAGTATTGTAAAGACACTAATCAAAAGATATAAAACAAACAAAATATGGTTGTGTTAAAATGGACAATTTTTTTTTTTTGGCCTTTAACAAAAAGAAATAATCATTGTTGGGCACAAAGGAAAACTTCAACGATAAGACGTTGAATCTGAATCTAATGCCACTTGCTTGCGTCACTGTTTTATGGTAATACGACAAAAACAATACATCAAATAAAAATTAATAAATATCCGAGGGTTAAGTGGACAACTTGATAACTTCATTGTCAATAACAATTGTTAAAAAATAAATAAATAACATTTTCGGATCTTATTTTGCGTTTTCATTTTAGTATAAAATTTGAATTTTGAATTTTTTATTTTTTATTTGGGTAAATTACACTTTGGTATCTTGTGGTTTGACCCTATTTCACTTTGGTGTCTTGTGGTTTGAAACCTGACACTTTGATACCATGTGGTATTCTCCATTAACACTTTGGTACCCTTTAGAGTTATTTTGTAATTTAAATCATAACAAATTTTGTAAAAATTATATATTGACCTCAACAAATTTTCAAAAAATTACAAATAGGTCCCTGGATACATATTATCTAGGGACTAAAATGAAAACTTTAAAAAACATTTGGGGTCAATATGTAAATTTTGTAAAATTTGTTATGGTTAAAATTACAAAATAACTCCAAAGGATATCAAAGTGTCAGGTTTCAAACCACAAGGTACCAAAGTAAAATAGGGTCAAACCACAGGGTACCAAAATGCAATTTACTCTTTTTATTTTGTTGTTGTTTTCGCCTCATTTTTGTTGCATTGGTTAATCTTTTAGAGTTCAATTTTTGCTTTTATTTCCTTTTTTTTTAGGATATGTGCTTTTGAGAGAAGATTACTTATAATGTACTAAAGGTGTAGCGTTGATATTGTATACTATATTGATCCCACTTTCTTTCTCTCTTAACACTATAACTATAGTGCATTATAGATAACTCAAACTACCCCCAAGCTTCATCTTCTTTACGTGGCGGTCAACCCTAACAGAGCTCTCTTGAAGACATTTAGGATATATTAGTTGAAACTTTATTTGAAATTATTTATGAGCCTAACCATTACTTTTTAAAACCATTAATACTCATCTTTTAAATTTATTTAGAACATTTTTATTTGAAATAAAAAAATGTTTTAAGACTAGAATAAAAAAATATAAAATAATCTTTTAGATAGAAATTTTACAATTTTTATGTTTTAAACTCTTAAATAGATATATTAACATTAATTTATTTTTTTCCGATGCAATTAATGCCCTAATGCCCAATGCCAAACGGAAATAAACAAAACATGATGACATTAGCATTGTACATGGAAGCCAAGAGATAATATATTACCACTTGTAGCAACACAATAATTAGCGCTGCAATTAACTTTTTCAAATTCATTTATCCTTTAAATTAAATGGTGATAGAAGTGGGCTACGACGCAGAAGAAATAGTAAAGAATTTTCCAGCAAACGTAATAAATTAAGGTCAATGTGCTCTGAAAGATGAAGCATCCAAAGCAATTGTTTTCATTGCATTAATTTATTATCTTGAATTTTAGTGTTTGGTGACGGATTCATGTTTGCTTTATAAAAGAAAGAATATTTTTATGAATTGCATATTCAAAGTTCAGAGGAAAACAGAGAGGGTGTGTTCCAAGACATATAATTGTTTATTTTATTAGCATCACAAAATATTGTACTCCCTCCGGTTTTGAATATCTGGTGTTTTAGAAAATCATTTTTGTTCCAAAATATCTGATGTTTTATAAATTCAAGAGAACATTAATTATTTTTTTACCATTCTTTCCCTATTAAATATAGTAGAGTCATAAATGTATAAACATTTTCCAAGTAATTTAATAGGGATAGTTTAGTCATTTTATTTCATTTTTCTCTTCATTCTATGTTGGCTAATTATTTTCCTTTAATCTGTGTGTAGAAACCTTAAACACCAAATATATAGAACCGGAGGGAGTATTTAACTTTGGATTAATGGATCATTATTCATTGCCCACAGATCCACATCTACATCATTAACTGCTCATCATTACATATATTAATTCATTAATTAACAAAGTAATCAAATCGCAAAACGTTAGTTTAAGTGATAAGTGACTTGATATTCCTTATGCAAAATCTCGTATTTGAGATCTTATAAATACAATTACTCTTATTGAAAGACTCTCTGATCATAATTCGATGTGCGATGCGGATTGAATTCGAATTAGTCAGAGCAAAACATTTAAATACCGGGTGCGCAACCAAAAAAATTAATCAAATTGTTATTAAATACTTATTATTAAATAATTATGCCATTGACTTTGATATTTTTTAGAAAATTTGATCATTTGATCCTTATAAATTTTTTGAGATTTTAATTTAGTTCTCAACATTTAATTTTGATTTTTGTACAAATAACTCATTTTATTATATTTTTCATTAAAAAATTAAGTTTATTTGTAATATCATTTTTTCTGTTATATTTTACATTAATTCAAAGTTGAAATTCATTATTGTATTATTTAATAGTAATTAACTTTTTAAGAAAACGAATCTCAATGAACTTTTTTGGTTAACTTCAATGAAAACTTTAATAAAATAGGTATTTGCTCAAAATTAAATAAAATTTTTCACATAATGACTAAAATTCAAAGAATTTTTATGCATTTTAACCTATTTTTCGAAGGTTAACATTTTTTTAACAAATTATGACAAAAAACATATGAGGTTAAAATATTTAAACCCTATATTGATCTTTTTACTACTAGTTCTCGTCAGCATTTGATTTTTCTAATAGTGCTTCAAATAACTAAATATTATCATATAATTAAATTGTTGAATGATCTCTGGATTGGGATCGAAATATATAAAAATAAATTTATATAAATGTGAAAAATAAATTATTAACCTTAACATCAAGTTAGTAATTTTGTTCCAACCAAATGGTTGAGTGCGACTTAGAAGTGGTAATTTGGACGAGTATCAAGATATTCATCTAAATTTACCTATAAAAAATATTTACTATCCGTTGGATACAGGATATATATACAAGTAGTGAAAATTTAAGAATTATCCAATGTAAGGTGAATATGGACATTGTCTATACTACCCAATATCTGTTCTAAAAGAATAAATAGTTAAGGTAATTGATATCTAATATGACGGAGGCCAGGGACAGAAACACGGAGGCCTGGTTGCAAGGTATCACTCTTCCCTCTATCCCTCAGACGGCGGCTACATATTTGACTAGACAAGTTTCCCGGGAAGAGGTGAAGATTGTTGTGTTCCAACTCAAGCCGTACAAAGCCCCGGGCCCGGATGGAGTCCCTGTTGCGGTATTCCAGAGATATTGGGAGTTCATGCAAGACGACATACTTAAACTTGTCAGAGATTTCTTTGCAGGTACGTGTGATCTTGGTGTCATCAACTCAACTTTCATTACTTTGATCCCGAAGATGGACACCCCTGAAACGTTCAAAGACTTCCGTCCTATTGGTCTATGCAATGTCATTTATAAGATCATCTCTAAAGTGGTAGTTAATCGTCTTCAACACCTCATGGATAAGATCATTTCCCCGTATCAAAATGCTTTCATCAAAGATCGTCTGATCTCAGATAATATTTTTATGGCCTCCGAGACGATGTCTGTCATCCATAAAACGAAGAAAGGGAAGTCAAGCTGGGGTGCGCTTAAGATGGATCTGGCTAAAGCCTATGACAGGGTGGATTGGGGTTTCCTTCGGGCGGTCCTGATAAGAATGAATTTCCCAGATATTTTTATCAAATGCATCATGAACTGTGTCTCTAGTGCCAGATTCTCTCTCCTCCTGAATGGTCAAGTTTCTGTTGATGTTAATGTTGGTAGAGGTCTCAGGCAAGGTGACCCGCTTTCTCCCTATCTTTTTATTCCTTGCATGAATGTGTTCTCGTGTGTGCTGGCAGATGCGGAAAGAGAGAGGAAGATCCAGGGGATCAAGTTTTCCCGTAGTGGGTCTTCTATCTCCCACCTCTTATATGCTGATGATTTGATCCTTTTCTTTAGAGCTGATAATAGCACCCCTGTTTTTCTGAAGACCCAACTTGAGGTGTTCTATGAGAAGGCGGGCTTGAGTATCAATGCACAGAAATCTAACTTGGTGCTAAGTCCTAATACTCCGGCTATTGTGAAAGAGGATCTAAAGCGACTTTTTGGGGTTGATGCTTCAAACAAGTTGGGAAAGTATTTGGGGGTCTTTGTTGATGACAAACATGATCTCAAACGAAATTTTGATGACCTCCTCCATAAGATTAACAACAGGCTCGCAGGTTGGAAGAGCCAGTTTCTGTCTCGGGCTGTTAGGGTTACCCTCATCAAGTCGGTCATTCAATCGGACCCCGTGTACAAACTGTCTTGCTTTCAAGCACCAAAAAGCGTTACGGAAGCTATCAACGGTGCTATGACCAACTTCTTCTGGGGGTTCCGAGGAGATAAGAGGAGAAGCCACTTACTTAACAGAAAAATTCTTTTTACTCCTAAACATGAAGGTGGCTTGGGGTTTCGCGATACTGCACTGGTTAACAAGGCCCTTTTGGCGAAACACACGTGGAGAATGCTCAATAATCCACAATCGGTGGTAGGGGAATGGGTCAAAAACAGATATCTTGTCCCCCATTCTGATTTTGCCTTTAAACCTTCAAGTTCGAGATCGATTGTTTGGAAAGGGGTGAAGAATTGCTCTCATGTGATCACGGATAATGTCAAATGGAAACTAGGCATGGGAGACAAGGTTGATGTCAGAAGCTCCGTCATATTTCCGTTACAAAAAAGCTGACGTGTACATGATGGATGCTGATGTGTCACGTTATATGCTGATGTGTCCTGTTATGTCCACGTCAGCACCCGTTACCTTAAAAAAATTGCCACGTCATTAAAAAAGTGACATATCAACATTTTCTCATTACACATATAGGTCTCTGGCCCATTTTTATTTCATTATTCTCAATTCCCCTCTATTTCATCATCTTCATTCATTTTAGTCCCAAATTCTCAAAATAAAATTGTAAAGTGTCCCAAAACTCTTCCAAACATTCCAATTTAGTCTTTAAAAATATTTTAAACCCTAAACCCTAAAACCCCAAGCTCCAAACCCTAAAAAAAAAAATCTGAGTTGAACAATTAGGTCATTGACCCATTTTTATTCTATTATTCTCAATTCCCCCTCTTTTTCATCATCTTCATTCATTTTAGTCTCAGATCCTCAAAATAAAATTGTAAAATGTCCCAAAACTCTTTCAAACATTTAAATTTAGTCCTTAAAAATATTAAAAACCTAAACTATAAAACCCTAAACCCCAAACCCTAAACCCTAAATCCCTAAAACCTAAAACTTAATTTTTTTAATCTTCATCTTCATCCAATTTAGTCCTTCAAAATATTAAAAATTCTAACCCCTAAATCCCTAAACCCCAAACCCCAAACCGCAAACCCCAAACTAATTAACTTCATTCACTTCACAACTGGTTATTTTCCCCTTTGGCGATTTCATCAATCACAGGTACTTCGATCTTTTCTTTCGTTTTTTGGATTTTTCTACAACTTGATTGTATGTCTATGAGGACTAAAGGCCGTAAGAATCATCATCAGCATCATCTATACAAATGACTATATTTTCTACTGACTTCTTGTCGCGATCCATCCCGCATAAAATCCAGCCGAACCCCAAAATTCTACATTCAAAATCAAATCTCAGCACTATTGTTCTTTGCAAAATCTCGCTTTTGAATAACGGTATGAATCGAAGTATCCTGGTACATGTTCGAGTTTATTCTAAAACAAGGTCCAATCTCCTCTTCCTTGGTCGTCCTCTTCCTTCGAAATCACAGCGAAGATTTACAACCCTCAACGTGATGTACGGTGACCAGATTCGAGATCGGAGCGATTTGAGAAATGCGGTAGCAATTTTCGATTTGAGAAATGCAGTGGTGATTTGCGATTTGAGATTGAGAAATCTTGACGGCTGAGGACGAGGGCGATGGCGAGGCTGAGGTGGAAGGAGAATCGGAGGAAGAAGAAAGAGGGGTCGGCGATGATGAGAAGGAAGAAGAAGAAGAAGAAGATGTTGACGATGATACTCTTTTTTTTTTTCAATTTTTGGGATGAGGAGGAAGAAGATGATGATGATATGAGATGTTGATGATGATGATGTTGATGATCTCAGAAAAAGAATATGGGAAGATGAAGATGGAGATTAAAAAAAATTTAAGATGAAGATGAAAAAAAAAATTGTGATGTTCTTTGGGTTTTAGGTTTTAGGGTTTTAGGATTTAGATTTTTAGGGTTTAGAATTTTGGGTTTAGGGTTTTAGGATTTTAGGGTTTAAGGTTTTTAATATTTTTAAGGACTAAATTGGAATGTTTGAAAGAGTTTTGGGACACTTTACAATTTTATTTTGAGGATTTGGGACTAAAATGAATGAAGATGATGAAAAAGAGGGAGAATTGAGAATAATGAAATAAAAATGGGCCAGGGACCTATAAGTGCAATGAGCAAAATGCTGATGTGTTGCTTTTTAATGACGTGACAACGGTTTTTTTAAGGTGGACATAACGAGACACATCAGCATATAATGGGATAAATCAACGTCCGTTATGTACACGTCAGCTTTTTTGTAACGACAATATGACGGAGGGACCTATTAGTATGGCGTTTTGAAAATTCGAGGACCGGTTTATACACTT
This sequence comes from Chamaecrista fasciculata, assembly GCA_003254925.1. NCBI lineage: Eukaryota > Viridiplantae > Streptophyta > Magnoliopsida > Fabales > Fabaceae > Chamaecrista > Chamaecrista fasciculata. The sequence continues at coordinate 56,353 of QANZ01049563.1, read as the reverse complement.
CACAAAATTCAGGGACATATCAGTCAGAGCGTCCAAAATTCAGGGACCGGGTTGCTAGTTTTCTCATTTTATTGTATTATATATTTTTATTATAAATATCGAATATATCCAATTTTAAAATTAGAATATTATATCATATATCTATTATTTTCAGGTACACATTAGATCTTGGATATCAAATATAGTACAAATATGTATATTAATTTATTCCTCTAATAGAGATATGGTACGAGTATTAGATATGATAAACAAATACGGAAAGCGATAATGATAAAACAATCATATACCCTATTCATTGTTACTCATATTATGATTACTTAGCTAAAGTTGTAATCTACTATAGACTGATGGCCCAAATTACAACCAACTAAAGATATATATAAGAATATATAATACTGAAGGCGGAAGCGAAAACAAACGGTTGTAAAATTGGATCTTTAACAAAGATAACCCCAGAATTAATCACAAACGAAGAAAGATAAAGAACCTACCTTGATCCATCGCTAATCAGCACGAAGGCGGGTTGAATTCTTCCAAAGTGTTAGATAGTTGTCAAAACCCTCTCACAAGATGGATATGAGAGTGACACAATAGGTTTCTTAAAATTAGTCTGACTTAGACTAACTCCTATATATAACTATCCCACTTTGGGGAACCACAACCCTAGAGATACCTAGCCCAAATAGCCTTGGCCCATCAACAAGGTTGGGCTTTATGGTTTCTACACATTTTATTTATTTATTTATCCCAGACTCATAAAATAACATAATTAGTCCATAAATAATAACAATGAGATCCATAAATTAATTGGACTAATTATAAATATTTAATAGCCCATTATGTACAAATAAAATATAAAATATGTGAGTCCACCAAATAGAAAATTGCTAACATAGACCACAAAAAAAGAAATTTGGAAGAGAAAGAAGAGGTGAGAGAAAACAAAACTTTCCAAGATTCTCTAAAGAAATTTGGAAGAGAAAGAAAAGGTGAGAGAAAACAAAGCTCTCTTAAGTGTCTCCCTAAGAAGAGAAGGAATACTTCTATTTATAGAAGATTGAGAGAGTTAAAAACTTAAAATGTTCATCTATCTTAATATTAGACTTCATAATTTACAATGGACTTTTTTTTAGTTAAAAAAAATTTTAAATTGACTAAAAGTCAACATAAATATTAAACATCAAAGTTTAAACATTTATAAAGCATAGAGGCAGTCAGGCCAAAAAAAAAATAATAAAGCATAGAAGCAGACTTGAGGAAAAATAAATTATTGGGATCACAGTAAAGTTTTGAGTAAATCATAATACTAAATCAGTTTTTCCCTTTCAATTTTTTTATTTGAAGAGTAGGTATGTATGAGCAAATTGATTGGTCAGGAATGATACATGGAATCATAGTCACTTTGATCTTGCAATAAAGTATAAACAAATACAAGTCAAATTCAATAAGTTAGAGATTATTAGCTAGAATACAAGTTAATGGGTATGTATTGTTGGAGGCCACATAGACACTTATAGGTTTTGAAACATATTGAATTGGACTTCTTTTTTGTCTACCAAAATATAGCTTATGATAATTTATTTTCATGAAAATGGCTCTATTTTAATATCTTATTAGGAGGTTTTAATGTTTTATAATTCAAAATGGTTCTCACGCTATCCATTAATAAATAGATAATGAGATATATGTTGTGGTTAAAAAAAATACCCATGGTTGAATGATTATATAGTTAATAAAACAGTGTATTTCAAGTAGATTTTTAGTTTAATTTAGGGTGTGTTTGGTTTAATATGTTTTCATTATAATTTCATTATCCCCATTTTCATTACATAACTTAAGCTACAGTGCTATATGGTGTTTGTTTTCCAATTATAAAGTCATTACAAAAATATCACTTCATTACAAACTCATTTCATTACATATTTCATATCCAATTACTAACATACCCCTACTCAAATACCTATAATTACCTATACTCTAATACAAATATAAAAAAACTATTTAGCAAAATAGTAATTTTCAATACCCTCATTTATTACACTTACAACTTTCTCTCTCCACTCATCATTTTTTCTTTTTTCTTCCTCTTTTTCTTATTCACCCC
>QANZ01049563.1:31299-46532 GCA_003254925.1 Chamaecrista fasciculata | reverse complement strand
CTATTATAAAAAGAAAAGGACCTTAATATAAGAAAATAAAACTTTTGGGGATGAAAGTTTATTTTTCCTCTTTTTTTAACGGAAAAATGGATGGAAAACGTTAGAGGGACCAACTTTTTCAAGTTTTGCATAACTGGGGGACCAATATGGAACAAAAAATAACTGGGGGACCTATTTGAAACAAGGAGCATAACTGGGGGACCAAAATAAGACTTTGGCCTAAAAAAAATTGAATTTACTGTTAAATCTTAAATCTTAAGTAACATTTTTAACAAATGAGAAAAAAAATTAATAATATATTTGTAATATTAAAATTTATAATTTCATTTTATAGAATCAAATTAAGAGAAAATATTATCTTTTAAAAACTGAATAATATTTAGATTTCCCTCCACCACTATTGACACTCGAATATATTAGTTTTTTTATACATCAACCACAAATAGCATCTCTTTCTTCAAAAAAAAAAAACACAAATAGCATCTAAAATACCATTCTCATAAGATAACACCTTTTAGGTAGGGTCTTTATTAACATCCAAAAATCATAAAAATCTCATCGCACTACTTGAAAAATCTTAATTTTCTTTTTAAAAAATACTCTTATCTTAATATGGTGACTTCCAATTGCTACTAAATATTGGCAGCCTAGTTTCCTAAAATATGTGATACCCCCTTTAATTGATGAAAATCTTTAGATATGAAATATGATAAACGACCCATTAGTGCAACCAATCAGCTCAGAAATGATGAGTGATGCTGTCTCATTTTTCTCAGTTTTGAGGCTCAAAAGCAGACCCATTAAAATTTGGGTTGGGTTGGGTAAAAGTAAATACATTGGCTTGGGAGATATAACATGATAGGACTTTAATGTAAACTTCTTTTCCTTAAATCATTGATGGTAATGTATAAGCAGAAACATCTAGATTAAGTAAAACAACATGAACATAAATGTAAGCTTTCTTGCTGAGTCTCCACAATGATATAAGAACCTCAGTGTATACAACTTTCTGATATTAGCCCATAAAAGCACCCATTAGGTGCCTACCTACCTTGGCCATTAAGGTAATATATTAAACTTCTATTTGGCGAGCTTTGTCGCTAATATTAGGCATGCTTCCTTCCCACAACTCCATCAGATCCTTTCGTATCCAAGAGACAAAGATAACAGGCCCTAGAGTCGATGGCACCTACATCAGAGAACAAAGTTTAAACTTAAAAAGTCAAAAATTTTCTCCCAGTGTGCATGGTACAGGGAGGAGTTACTTTCAGAAACCTCCATAATAATTAAAGGGGTCAACAAAATAATCGTTAATAACTTGTGAATATATATCAAAGATGGGCCTTGTTAGAAAGTGATATTGATATGGTTATATATTTACCACAAATGGCTCCACCTATCGATTCTTTGTGAACTGGGTGTTCCTAAAAATATTAAACCCTTGGAATAGTTGAAAGAATTTTTACAAAGATCAAGTTAGATAGGACAAGACTTGCAATAAGAAAGCAAACATGGGAAATTCATCAGCACTTGGAATCTTTTAGATAGGACAATGCGACAAGATAAATGCATCACAGCACCCCATTGATTGTATAGAACTTTTTTTGTTTTAAAGACAAACCATCAACCTTATTTTTGAATTCTTCACGTGTCACATCCCACAAAACTGTCAACATTTTTTTTCCAATTTTTTCAAGGCTCAAGGAATAAAAAACCAGTAAACTATACTGCAAGAGGTTGCAGTTATTTCTATTGGTGCTAAATCATCTATGCCAGTGTCTTCGGACATTAGATAAGATTAATAATATAAGTGAACATATCTTCTTTACTAAATACTAGCAATGATGGGATTAGAAGGCAGCTGCTTAATCAACCAACAGAAAAACGAAATTACACAAACAAACAGTCAATCATTACCACTATAAAATCCGAAATTATTCGAGTTAAGCTTTAACTATGTCAAACCATATCAATTTACTTCTCCATATGCCGATAAATTGAATTCTTGAATACCATAATAACACTCCATCTTTTATTAATGCTAAGTGTAAAGATCTCGTAGGTAATTACAAGATGATCTCCAACAAAACTGCTTATGCTTGTACAAGGGTATAAGTCATCAACAGGCCAATAAAAACAGCTTCATATAGTCAAAGGACGCATCAATAGGTAGGCAGTTCTCGTGAAACGATGGTAATGGGTTTTTATGTCTTTCCACTGATCACAGTGTTCCTAGTTCCTACTGTGAGTTTGAGCTCTCAAGAGGAGGATCTTTTTCACCGCCAGATTTGTCTTGAGGGTTTCAAACAAATTTTTTTTAATTAATATAATTAAGCCAGCAATAACTTAGTTAAGAATCTCAATTGTACCTGACAGTAAAAAGTTCAACCTCAGATCAAACTCTATAGAGTCACCCAAAAATATATGGTATAGTTTATCTATCGTATGTCCAGTTCAAAAAGCTAGATTATGATTCTTCAATTTAATATAATTTACTATTCGCCTTTGGAAAACAAAATGAGAGGGTGAGAAATGAAAAGTAGAAACCTATGTTAAATCCAACAAATAAATGAAAAGTCAGATATATAGACTCATGAATTTTGTCCAGATACACTATCAGATTTCATATTGTCATATTCTTTCTCTCCTTTTTTGTTTTCTAAACAAACTAGTAAGCTGCCAAGAGCTACAACTGTAATTTTAAGTATTTCATGTTCATTATGTTAAATAAGGAAAACCAAAATAGAATAGTTAAGATTAGGGGGAAACTCAAATTGTTTTCATAAGAAACACAGCCAATGTAAGTCAGTCAGTAAGATAGCTAAACATCAACAAGAAACTGCTTAAAAATTAAGTACACTGGATAAGACAGTGCAGGTTAGTCGGTCTTGATGAATCCCATGTATTTAAATATTGCATACAAACTCTAGTTAAAATAGACTACACAAGTAAAACAGTAAGAAAAAAAGGGTCTAGATTAGATTAATTTATTAAGAGAAAAGTTAGAAATTAGACATCATTAAATGCCAGGAGAAAATAGATTAAAAAAAGTGTACCAGATAAAGAAGTGCAGGTTGAGGTGAGTGAGTCAAGACACCAGCAGCTAACGCAGTCACCAGGCCAATTGCATACCCAGGTAGGGCATACCAAATGTATTTGTGCCCCTTTGAGGAATGTAACTCAAAGAGATTTACTGTATTGCTGCTCTTTCGATGGTCAAAGCAGAGGACCAAAGCCAGAAGCATAGAAGGAATAGCCTGCATTGACATGAATCACATGACTATGAACATCATTAAGCTGTTTTAAAAGTGGCTGTTTAAAAGCAGATGTCTGAAGCGATAAAAAGACTAGCTTAAGCTTATATAAAATTGGGCAAAGTGCACTTTTGTTCTCATCTTTTGGTCAGGTGCAGAATTGGTTCCATATCATTTTTTGTTGCAGATTTAGTCTCATATCTTTGCAAAAAGTTTCACCATTAGTCCTACAATGTGGAACTTTTTGCAAAGATATGAGACCAATTTTGCAACCTGACCAAAAGATATGAGACAAATTTTGCAACCTAACCCAAAGAAATGGGACCAAAAGTGCAACACGGAACCAAATTGAGACCTGAGCAAAAGATTTGGGATCAAAAGTGCAACAAAAGAAGTTGAGACCTAAACAAAAGTTATGGGACCAAAAGTGCACTTTAGCCTATAAGATTTTACAAGTGCAGTCAAAATTTAAAGAAGCAATCTCAGTGATAGGTGATCCATTAGCAAACCAATAATACTAGTATATGTTTATACTTTAATTTGATTGAGGATTACAAATTATAGCTAAGATTAAACCTTTCGCTAAAATTATTAAATAAAATTAGTATAAGGTAACAAATTTAAAACTATATAAAAACTTATGTTGTAAAGAATATAGATGCAGACAACACAATAAATGCACACTTCATTGTAATAAAAAAAAATTACAGTTCTGCATGCAACTATATGTAAGTTCAAATAGGCATATGCCCAAAGTTACAATCAAATAGTAACCCACTACTCCCTCTTTTCATTTAAAAAAAAAAAAAAAAATCCTAGCTTGCTTTGATTTCAAAATTATAATTGAATCTACGATAGACTAGCTTGATAAAAGTTTGATTTTCCCATAGCCTGAAATAGGTTAACTGAATACATGAGAACCAGAGTTTTAATAATGAGGCATGTGTTCACATACATAGACAAGATAGAAATCCCAAGCACATTTATATAATTTGGTTAGAAATCTGAGCCTATTCAATTTACTCCTTTTTCCAATGATAAGAGTTATGTCTTTATCAGAAAATTCCAGTGAAACTAAAAGCAGTAACAGCAGGCAACTCAAACCAAGCACTGGATAAGTGGCTCATATTAGATGTGCACTAGATTACCATTTGACTACATATACCAGTTCAAACATTAGTTGGCTAACATGATACCTTTTGTGTATTAATTGAATTTCCTACAGAAGACGAACAGATGAATTAAGATTTCTAATATTGGCATAAGTCATAACTAATTTAAATTGACCAAAAGATACAGAGCGTAACCATTATGGTAGCGTTCCATAGTTCCCAATGACTCTTAATGCACTAAACCTCATAAAATGATACCACTTAATGCAAGGACTTTTAATATTTGGAAATAGTTAAGGAATTGCAATGATACCACTCATAGAACAAGGATGTCATACCATATCTCCTAAACCAAGCATCATGAAATCTGTTGCATTCTCCCCAGGGAGAACTCCGCCCAATAAATTTCGTGGGAAAACAATCTTCACAGGGAGCTCCAATTTCTTTGTTATCAGTTGCAATCCAGGAAGACTTAAACTATTAGCAACAGTGTGAACAGGATTTGATGCTTGTTGTGTTGCCACTGACACCATAACATTTGCCCCAAAAAATCTTTCAGAGAAGAAGACCCAGAAAATATCATAAACAAATAGACAAAGAAGGAGCATTGCACATATTTTGATGTTAGGAAGACGCACATGGCTGACAAATGCAATACATATAGATATGCCAAGTAAATTGTTCAATATCCAATGACCCGAAACTAGCCAAGCTGCCACTGTGCATATGCATGTCATTAATAGAAGTCCTTGAAGTCGTGTAAACGATTTTGAGCAACAGCGTGAAACAAATGGGTCAGCTAAACCAAATTGTGACTTCACGTGGGCAACATATGGAGACAAGCAGAAGAAAAGAGAAGACACAGAAGCAACAGCAGTGAATGCTGTGAGAAGCTGTGAGACAGATGAGAACAAGTAGAACATCAAAAGCAGGCTGAAAGAGCTCATTACTGGGATCATTAATGCTTGGGACCTATCCAATGTAATGGATGCTTCTGACAAGTCACGGTTACGCTCCATTTCTTTCCCATAGTTTAAAGCACGGAATGCAGAGCCAAATGTCACAGCAACAGCTGTAACAATAAGAGTGACAGGCGCAGGTTCTAGCAAATATAAAAGCTTCCAAAGGGACTCCATCTTATAAGGGACAAAATTAAGTTAAAATTCACTTTCATACATAGATACACCAGCTAACACCTATAACTTTGCAACCAAAGTTGCATAGTTTCTTTTATAAACTTCTGAACAGGGAAAACCATGCAACCTGCAAACATCAAACGAAGCTTGTAAGTGAATGCAAACAATTTCAATAGAAAACTGGTAAAATGTCCAATTTTGTATGCATAATGTGAGAAATTTTCTCATTTCTTCCATTACTTCATATCTTTATATGAAATGCAGACAAAAGGAGAATCAATTGATGACCAACAAAATTATGGTTTTTGCTTGTGCTTCAAAAAAAAACCTAAAAAGAACACATGCAAATATGAAAAGTGTTGCTCCTCATGATATTCACTCTAGAGAAAGTACCCACTTTGTCTAGAGATGCCCATGCCCAATTTCATAAATTATCGAAGAAAACATGCACATTAGAAACTGAATAAAGAAGAAGAAAAAATCGTGGAAATTCTTTAAAACTTCTCAGCTAAACTTATCCTAGCAGGCAAGCAACAACGAACAACGAATTCTAAAGCAAAAGCAACAGATCCCAGAAATACAGCAAGTATAAATAGGAAACTTCCATGGTTGTCCAGTACAAATGCTGAAAAATGACTCATTTTCCAAATCCTGCATTTCTACTCATTTTCCAAATTTTGGGTTTCATTCAAGACCAAAGATAGCAAAAAACAATAAACATCTGAGCCTTAAACAAGGACCAGAACAAGCGAGACCATTTCATTTTCCCTTCACGCACGATTAAACCGTTGTTTAGATTTATGTCCCCTTCGTGGGGCCTAGAAAGCAATCAAACAGAGGTATTATCAACCACAATCTCAACCAGTGCTAACAATAGAATTAATTTCTTTAGCAACATCACCAACCCTCCACGGGCCAAGATAAGAAAGCCACTCACCTCAATCCAAAGGATAGATGACTACACCTCTTAGCTTCCCAACCAACAACCGATGTACGCGAATCTATAAACACATTCATAAACAATGACTCAATTACACAATTCAATATTTAACTTTTAAGTGACCCGGAGGTCTAACTCTTCACAAAAGCTAATGATAGCTTCTCACAAGACACCCACTTCTTAACACTCATCTTAGTCCTTAGTCCTTAGTCCCACCCACCTAACACCTATCCAAGGGACCAACAAGATGCTTGGGTATCAATTTGGGAGCTTTAACAAATGTTTTGAAATCCACAAGTTCAAGGCAATTTCACAAACAAAACTTCAAAGTCAAGAACATAGGGTCATTCTTTAAACTTGGCTCTTTCACCCTTTAAGTTAAATTTGGGCATTTTGTTCTTCACACTTTAAAATCAAGGGTATGATATGAGAATCCCTCATAGTTCCAAAGAAATCCCTTTAGTTCATCAAAACCATCAAAATCATCCCTATGGACCAAAATGCAAACTTCAAAGTTTCATACACGATAACCAAATTTCAAAATACGCATTTAAAATTCAACCCAATGCATTAGAACTCATTTTTATTATCCAATGAACTCATCCAAACTAACAATTTCAAGAAAATAAAGAGATTTGACCAAAAACCCCAATTTTCGTCACTTATAAACCCTAGAGTAAAAACAGTCCCAAATCTCAATACTTTGGAGTTTTAATGGCTTCCAAAGATACCCAACCTAATATACTATCATCAAAGGATTCATTCCAACCAAGAAAGTCAAGAAACAATGATAAAATTGAAGTTTTTTGGACATGGTTCTGTTATGGCCGAAAATGAAACAAAAAAAAAAAAAATGGTAATGAGGATTTCCATCAACCATGGAATGATTCTAGAGTTATTAGAACATCAGAAATCCCTCAAGGAACAGCAGCAACCGGCAAACTAACAGCAACAACCGAAAATTGGAGGAATTTAGCAAGGAGGGACGAAATGGGAGGAAAAACATTACCTAGAGGAAGAGAAAGAAGCAGCAGCGGCGGTGGCGGCCAAACAAGGGTCGCCGGCGACTTCTGAACCGGTGGGGGTGGTCGGCGTCGGCTGTGGTGATGGCTGGTGGTGGCTGCTGCGGCGTAGAGGAGAATAAGGATGAGAGGCGAGAGAAATTTCGCAAATGGGGAGAGAGAGAGAGTCAAAGGCTGATATAGTGTGGGGGGCTCTTTCGTAATTTTAGGCAACCTTGGGGTGCGAAAATCCTATTTTGATGCAGCAAAATGGAGCTAAAACCATATTATTACCCACAAAAGTTTGAATCTATTCAAATCGGTCCTCAAAACTCAAAATTTTAAATATAAAAAAAAATTCTTGACAAAATCTATATCGTTAGCTTCGTTTCGAAGAGTAGGTTCCAAATATATATGTTCCTGAAAACTTCAACTCTAACATGTTTCAGTTCTTACTCAAAAGTGTCATTTGTCGGGTCCAGATAAAAATCCAAATAAAATTTTAAACTCTGTTTGCTCCCAAATTATTACCACAAGCCAAATAAAATATGGGGATTTCAAATATAACAATTAAAATTATAAATTTTTGAGTTCACTAATTTCTAAAAATTATAATCTAAAAACTCCTAATATCGGTTTAAAGCTAGCCTGAAAATCCATCTAAAATTCTAAAAATCACTTATTTTATTTCTAAGCACCCAACACTAAATTCTAAAACTCCGGGATCTCACACCAGGGGATCCTAGCTTGCTTTGATTTCAAAATTATAATTGAATCTACGATAGACTAGCTTGATAAAAGTTTGATTTCCCCATAGCCTGAAATAGGTTAACTGAATACATGAGAACCAGAGTTTTCACTCTATTATGGGCAAGCATCAAAATTAAAGTTTTCACTCTCTCAGGCACATCAAGTTTCAAAATTATAGGAAAAATAGGCATCTTTGGCATATTTTTAATCCTAAAGAAATAAGCACTCTTCACAGAAAATTCACCATTACTCTGAAGTTTCCATAGCACTTTTTCCACACCACTAGAATTTCTAGGGGGAATCTCCCGACAGATCCTAAGGCACATATCATTAGGAAGAAGGTTCTTTAGATGATCCATATCTCAGCTACCATTACTAGACACAAGATCCTCAACATGACATAAACAAGCACTCATAGCGATAGAGAGATTTAAAGAATTAATAAGAGGGGGTTCACACACTCCCCAATTGTCCGGCCAAAATAGCGCATCTTTCCCATTTCCCACAACCCACCTTTGATTAACTCCTTCCAAAGCAAGGAATCACCCTCCCTAACATCTCCCTCCTAAGATCTTTACCTCTCCCAAACTTACCAATTAGGACCCGACTACAAATGTTATCCGGCCTAGTCTTGACCCTCCACCCAACATTCATAAGAAACGCATCATTCATCTCAGCCAACCTCTTAATCCCAAGATCCCCACTTTTCGTGTCCCTACACATGACCTCCCAACTCACTGTATGGAGTCTCCTTCCCCCAACCGGATGACCCCAAATAAAATTCCTCTACAACTTCTGAATTTCAGCACACACCCCCTAGGAATACGAGTAGATTGCATCGAATAGTAGGGAATAGAAGAAATCACGGACTTAGCTAGAGTAACCCTCCCCGCCATAGAGAGGCAACTCGCTTTCCAACCCGACAACCTAGACTTAACCCTATCCAAAACTCTAGAGAAATCCCTTTTAACTTGTCTCCCATGTATAAGAGGCATGCTCAAGTAGGTACCTAAGTTATCAATTTCCACAAAACCAGACATTGTCACAATCTCATCTCTCACAAAGTCAGGAGTTCTTTTTGAAAAAAAAGATTCTAGTTTTCTCAACACTAACTCTTTGCCCCGAGGCCTCGCAAAAGGAATGCAAACACTCCAACATACAAGTCATTTGATTACTAGAAGCCTTCCCAAACAAAAGGATATCATCCGCAAAGAACAAATGAGAAATAAAAGGCCCATTACGCCCAGCTCTCATAGTACACCATTCCCCATGAGACAATTTATCATTTATAAGATGAGATAATTTTTTCAAGCAAAGAACAAAATGGTACGGAGACAAAGGATCCCCTTGTCTTATACCACACGTAGGCTTAAAATTCTCAGTCCTATCCCCATTCCACACAATGTTAAAAGAAGTAGATGAAACACACGCGATAATAAGATTTCTAAGCTTAGCCGGAATGTTCAATTCAAGTAAGACATTATTAATAGCATCCCAGCTAAGTCTATCATACGCCTTTTCAAGATCAATTTTGATTGCCATATAAGATGTTTTTTCACTCATTTTTCTCATACTGTGCAGCATTTCTTGGGCAATGATAATATTGTCTTGGATGTTCCGACCAGGCACAAAGCTGGCTTGGAGAGGAGAGACCCAAGAAGGTAAGAAACTCTTTAACATGTTAACAATTATATTGGAAATGCATTTATACACCACATTACAGAGTGACATAGGACGGAATTGAGTTATAAATTCTAGGTTGTCAATTTTAGGAATGAGAACAATCAAGGTTTTATTGATATCATCAATTCTAAAATTTCCTTCAAAAGCTTGGCATATAACCTTATACATACCAGAGCACACTAACTTCCAATTTTTCTGAAAAAAGACAGCCGGATACCCATCATCTCCGGGTGCCTTAAGACCACTCATGGAGAATAGGGCATCCTTTAATTCAAGCATAGTCAGTGGGCTGTCAAGAGTCCCCAATCTTTCTTGGGAAAATTGCTCAAAACTTGTCTCTGTGATGACTCTCGGCCGCTAGGGATATTATCATGGAAAAGATTGATAAAAAGTTAAATCCGAGCTATTAGCTTTTTAAAGTGTTACGCGTTGATTATATATGGAAGAAACTCGTTAGTTTTATAAAATTTTGGCGAAACTATAATTTTAGTCTCTTATCTTTGGGAAAAGTTAAATCCGAGCTATTATCATTTTTGTTACCATATTGGTACTCTAAACTTTCCAAAACTTTCACTCTTTGGTCTCAAAGATAGAATGTGGGTCATATTTATGTTTTTTTCAAATTCGAATCAGACGAGTCTCGAGTTACATATTACTTTTGATGAATTTTTTTTTTCTTTTAATTGGAATTGTCAGCAAATAATATTAAATTGAGGTTCGAAATTAGATCGTTTATTTTATAGTCAAACGAATAAAATTAGTCACATCTTTTTTATTTCAAATCTGATCGTTACGGGTTCAAATCTATTTTACGGGTTCAAATCTACAATTTACTATTGACAAATCTATTTTTTTACCCAATTGATATTGTAGCAAATAAGTTTAAATTGTTTAAAGAAAAATAAAAGATTTTTATTTGTTTCAATCACTTATTTCTCCAGAAAAACTTTTAAAAATTATTGAAAGAAAAACACATCAAAGATTTTTTTTTTCAAAAAATATACTTGCAAATTAGAATCAAACAAGCCCAATGTCACGATTGAACAAGTTTTATTTTCTTTTTAACAAAATGAATAATTTTTCTGCGTCCATAAATACAGTTTCTTTTTTCCTCTTTGGGTCTAAATAAATATAGTTACATTAATTTCTTTTGGGCCAGTAGTCTTATTAGTTTTTACATTTTTTTTAACAAAAGCTCATCTTTGGACAGAATTATGACACTGATTAAAGTATATGTCTTTCATTTGGGCCTATTAAATACCATTATTGGTCCATTTAAAATTACCCAATAAGACCGAAATCATGAAAGGCACAAAAGTATGGTCGTTCCATTCATGGCCTAAATGTTAGACAAAAAAAAATTCATGGCCTAAATTTTTCTGAGTAAAACCCAATAAACTAGGCGATGTTTGTACCCTTGTGACTCAAAACTCAAATGATATTCCCAAGTTTTTTCAGACTAGTGGATTTTTTTAGATTAAATTCCTTATTTTTTTTAAATTATCTCTTACAAATTATACAACGTAATAATTAAAAAAGCGATGCTGCTAGAAACACTTGAGTGTTACAACATTTTAACTCTTATATAGAAAAAGAGTAAACCAACAATTTCGTTCCTGAAACATTACCAAGTTAATAATTTGATCCTTAAAAGATTGAAATATACAATTTAATCCTTGAAAGATCAAAATAATATATTAATTAGTCTTTTTAATGGACTGAATAATATACTATTTAATTTTTCAAAGACTAAAAAGTATATTGTTTTATCTTTCAGCAATTAAATTGTACATATCAATATTTTAAGAGTCGAGTTATCAGCTCAATGATCTTTCGGAGACTAAATTATTAGTTTACTCTAAAAAAAAAAGTAATAGTTTTCTACACAATGTTTACAATGCTAACATTTTTATTTGACCAAAAAGAACAATGCTAAACATTTTTTAGTAAGTTTTTAAAAAGTTACGGTTCTCTAGTCTTTAGTAGTGTTTAAAGACTCTAGTCTCTAGTAAGTTTTTAAAAAGTAACGGTTCTCTAGTCTCTAGTAACGGTTCTCTAGTCTCTATTGTCCCAAATAATTCAATGAACAATAATTAAAATGCTTCGGCGCAATAGTGTCTTTAGTAGTATTATCCAAAGTAAAATATAAAATTAACTTTTAGTTTCTCCCATTTGTTTAGAGAGTCGTCTTCATCTTCTATCATTTGGGACAGTAGTCTCTTTCTCTTTTTCTCTATTTTTAATTGCAAATATGAAGTCGGTTTCTAGTGATACCTCTTTCGTTTTCTTATTTTTCTATTTCTCAGTCTTAAATAATTTTAGACTTGGGTTTAGTCTCTCTTGTTTGATGGTTGTTTTCTATATCTAGTTTGTCCTCCTTGATCAATGTTGTTTCTTCAATTTTTCTTTTGTTGTTTTTCAATTTTCAGCTTTTCTCTTCTCAAATCTTCTGATCTTGCTTTCTGAGCTTATCATTTTGGTGAAGTTTGGCGGTTTCTTGATCATGAAGTTGATTTTCTTACTGATAAATAGTATGTATAATAGTCAGGATATCATTCTTATAAGAACAACTTATGAACCCAATTTGTCCTCTAATTCAACAATGTTTATGATGTATTTTTTTGATTTATTAGTTTTGATGTCTCTGATGGTTTGTAAGTGTTGCTTGGCTTTTATTTAATATATTTCATCTTGTTATATAAAATAAAAAGACAATCATGCATAATTTAAATTACATAAGAATCTATTTATGATTTTTGAGGATTTTTTATTAGTTTTTAAATGAATTAAAAAAAATAGAGAGTGAGAAGTGAGACCTACGAAATAAAGAGAGAAAGAGATAGAAAGCTCAAGACCTCAAGTTCTTCTTTACAGTTTTCCATTTTTTTTTTTATCAAATTTACTTGAGCTTTGTGTTTTTCATCTTGAGTTTGATTTTATTCTTTTCAAGTTAATTAAAGGATTGCTTCCTTATTTATATATATATATATAGGGGTGTTCAAAACCGAACCAAACCGATTGAACCGAACTAAACCGAACCGAACCAAACCAAACCGAACCAAAACCGACATTCAAATGGTTTGGTTCGGTTTAATTTTTCTTATTTTTGGGCGGTTCGGTTCGGTGGCGGTTTCACACTCTCCAAAACCGAACCGCAATTACATGTATATCAATATATGTATATAAATAATATAATATATTTTATCTATATATATATATCTATTAGGTGGCGGCTTCACACTCTAAATTTCCAATGAAGCCCAAGCCCAATTAAACTTAACCTAAAACTCTAAAAGTAATAGCCGCATTACAGAACAAGAACAAGAGAATTATCGCCCATCTTTGCTTTTATGTATACAATTTCAAAATAGCTATTGAGTATTATTGAGCATGAATGTTTTTTGTTAGTTGAATTTTCATGAAGTTTCATTTTATGTAGGCTAAGTGGAAAGGAGATTGACTTGAAGGATTGGAAGTTTTCAAGAATGAAGCTATTTGGATTGCAATTTATGGAGTCAATTGCTGGAGATTTTTAAGAGTTTGGAACTAAAGGAACTTGCATGTTCTGTTTGTGATTTTGATTGTTCAAGGCTCCATTATCATTGTACACATTTATATTTTCAATTTTTGGTGTGTACTTTTTTTTTGTTATGTCATAACTTAATGAACATAGTGCTGCCATTTTTCAGATATTATGAAATTGGTACTTTTTTTATATTAATTATAAAATTAATAGTAATTAAAGGTCAAACCGCCCAAACCAAACCGCTAAAACCGCCATTATATTGGTTTGGTTTGGTTTGGTTTGATATTTTTTTTCAAACCGAACGGTTTGAGTTTTCTCCAAACCGAAGCGAGCGGTTCGGTTTGAAAAATCATTTTAAACCGCCCAAACCGTCCAACGAACACCTATATATATATATATATATATATATATATATAAATCCTCATTTCGATCTTGGCAGGGTCCTATTTGTTCATAATGGTAACACGTTATAAAAAATAAAATAAAAAGAAATTCCAACCTCCTTGATATGGAGAAAAAACAGACAAAATGATAAATTATTTAGCATTAAGAATCTTGTTTTTCAATTTTAAAAGTCCAAAAATATATTTACAATAAGAATATTCGTGTGAGCTTTTTGTTTGTTTGATTCACTTATTTGTTTTTTCTTTAGTTTGTTGCTTTCACTTGTTTATTTTTTATTTTAGGACAAAGTATATTTTTGGTTTCAGAATTTTTGCTCAGTTTTCAATTTGGTCCTATAACTTTTTTGTTGTACTTTTGGTCCCATATTTTTTGCTCATATTGCAAATTTGGTCCTGAGTTGCACTTTTGGTCTTATATCTTTGGGTTAGGTTGTTGAACCATATCTTTTGGTTAAATTGCATAATTAGTTTCATATCTTTAAGTCAAGTGTAAAATTAGTTCTATATCTTTGGGTTATGTGAGATTGACGGTGAAACTTTTTATAAAGATGTGAGGTCAATTTTGTAATAAAAAAAAGTTATGAGACCAAATTGAGACCTGAACAAAAATTATGGGACCAAAAGTACACTTTGACCTTTATTTTATTTTGATTCCATTATTTATGTTTGTATGCATGAGTTGTGAAAACTGAAAAGCATTGACCGGACATGCAAGCCTTAATTTGTTCATACAGCTTTGAGGTTCATGATTTGTGTCTTTTTCTGTTTCTAGGCTGTTTCAATTTATGCTTACCTTAGTACATTGTTTTTTCTTATGTCTCTTCTTGGGCTTTCATTTCATTATGTTTTTTATGCAAAGTGTTCTTCTGCTTTTTCTAGGATGATTTATATAGCTGGTTCCAACCATAATAGTAACAAGAAAAGGGGACGATTTAGCTGAGGTTTTTAAATGGTCAAAACTTAGACAGAATTAATTAAATTACATAGAGATTAAATCTTATAATTTTATTTATTAGGGATTAATTTAAGAAATTTATCAACTTTCAAAGGTGAAATCATTAATTTACGCTTTTAAGTTATTTGTAATTTCGTCATTTTTGTTAGTGCTTATTGTAAATTGTTACAAATAAATTTTTATAATCCATCAAATGAAATTTATTGGATGCTAATTCGGTATGATTATATTGTTTTTATTATTTCATTAATTCAATTATTGCTACGGTATTTATATATTGATTTATGGAAATTGACAAATTGGTCCCTGGATTATTGGGTCGCTGATAGATTGGTCCCTGATTTATGGAAATTGACAAATAGGTCCCCGAATTTTACTAACATTAGTCAAATTGGTCATCGAAGCCGTTAACTGCTGACGTGGCACGTTAAGTGCCACGTCAGCAGTTGGAAAACTGAAAAAAAAAAAAAAA